>PVKN010013425.1:0-19940 GCA_004027915.1 Capromys pilorides | reverse complement strand
CCAGAATATTGATGGCTGAGGCAAGAGAATCTCCTGGACTACATAGTGAGACCCTATCTCCAAAACCAAAACAAGAAAAAAAGATCTTAATTATGTTCTGTGTGTATTTTTAAATTTTTATTAGTACAGTTTTGTAATACATAATGATTTCATTCATCATGAAGAGCTGGTACATGTACATAACACATCTTAATTATTTTAACACTTCCCCCCTATATTTTATGTTTATTAAACCTGGTTATTAGTTTCTGGGTATTCATTTGTGTTTTCAGTAACTGCTCAGCAAGCCCTGGGGCCATAGCCCTGGCATACATTTGTGTTGGCAGGATGGATCTCTAGGATTAAGATCAAGAGAATATATTTTTTGACTTTTGATATGTGCTGAAAAATAACATTCTGGAAGGGTTGTAGCAGTATAATACCAGTACGATTGTATAAGCAATCTCATCTTTTCTCCTCTATTATTGTATTGCTTGTCTGATAATTGCACAGCACTGGGCATGGTGGCTCACACCTGTAATCCCAGCACTAGGGGAGACTGAGGCAGGAAGATCATTGCAACTTCCAGACCAGCCTGGGCTACAAAATGAGTTTGAGACAGCATGAGCTACATAGTGAGACTTATCTCAAAAAGACCAGGGTGGGGGGAGGGAGGAAAGGATAAAGAAAAAAACCACATAGGGTTGTAATCTAATTTTATTTTCTTGGATTTTAAAAATTTATTTTTTGTGACAGTGTCTTGTTATGAGGTCCAGGTTGGCCTTGAGCTCACTGTGTAGTCCAGGCTGTCCTCAAACTCACAATCTCCCTGCTTTAGTCTCTTGAATACTGGAGTAATATAGGGTTATGCCATTGCACTTGGCTGGTTTTTCTGGAGTTTTACTGAGGTTATATTTTGTCAAAATTTCTGTGTTACGTTTTTTACATATAAATGTGTATATTATTATTTGTTGATTGATTGATTGATTGCTATGTAGTTCAGGCTAGCCTTGAACTCACTATGTAGGCCAGGATGTCCTTGAACTTAAAGTGAGTGGTCCTTCTGACTCTGTCCCAAGTGGGACTGCAGGTATGTGCCACCACACTCAACTAAAAACTTCTTGTATAACTGATTAAAGACTTCAGAAATACTTTGGAAACTAAAGCAATGGCTTCTATTATTATTTATTTTTTATTTATTTTTGTGGCCAGCTTAGCCTACGCTGGGGGCATGTGGCATGTAGTATTGGAGATCGAATACTGGTCCCTGCACCTTGCCTAAGCTTGCCTAAACAGGTGCTTTAGGCTGCTGAGCTATCTTACTAACCCAGCATTGGCCTCTTAAAACTAATTTTCCTTTTTTATTATTGACACTTACATAAAAGTATTTTTCTTACTAACAGAGAATATAAAGTGAACATGCAGAATTACTTGGAAATGTTAGGAGTGCTCAAATAAGTATGATCAATAAATTTGCATATTGATTTGTTGGTTTTAACAGCATGGGTACCTGTAATGTTTTCCTTTTGCTAGAGTTTTATTTAGAAAGTGTTTTATATCCGATGTTGGGAGGAACTTCAAAATTGTCTTACACAGTTGCTTTGTGCTCTTTTTTTCTATAGATATTGTACCCCAAGATATTTGGACTATGAAGATTTGGAACGCAAGTACTGGAAGAATTTAACTTTCGTGGCACCCATCTATGGTGCAGATATTAATGGGAGCATATATGATGAGGTAGATTTATTTTTCTAGTAGATTTTATAAAGGATCATGATACTTTGTAAAATGTATTAAGTACAGGGTTTACAGGGTCTCACTACATGGATCAGACTCCTAGTGATTCTCCTGTTTTCAGCCTCCTAAGTGCTGGGATTACAGACAGGCGCCACCACGCCCAGTCTCATTCACCCTCAGTGTGCTCTCGGGCCGGGGCCCGCATAGCATATCGGGGATCACCCCTGCGCCTGTCTAAGCAGGAGCTTTAGTCCGCTGAGCTATTTGGCTGGCCCTTTGATACTTTTTTTGTTACCATCTTAGCTAGCTAAACAATAGCTATTTGTTATACTTTTGGGCTATCTATAATTCTTCAAATTATAGTAGGAAATATAGACTCATCAAGATTTCTGTAGCTTGTATTTTTAATTTTGAAATAGTTTTGCTTAGTTGCTCAACTTTGCATAAGAAATTTGAGCTTTGATACTAATTGGAGTGATTTTATTGATTGATTGATTGATTGATTGAAACAGGGTCTGACTGTATAGTTAGGCTGGCTTGAACTCACTGTGTAGCCTAGTCTGGCTTAGAACTAGTGATGGTGCCTCTGCAATACCCCTGTCTATGCCTTCTAAGGCTTCCTGAGTACAGATGTGAGTCACCACACCTAGCTGGCTTTAGAAAAAAACTTTTCTTCAGTTGACATCTGCCTGTAGCAGTGTTTTAGAATTCCCCATTGTTCTACTTCCTGTCTAACTCAGTATTGTCAGTTTTCTCATTTTTGCTGTTCTTTTGGGTATGCATAGTTATGTGTTGGGTTTTCAAGTTGCATTTTGGGGTGATTTTCTTGGGTTCATGGGCTATGTGGATTTCCTCTTTAATGAAGTGCTTATTTAAGTCTCTTTTTTACTTATGTCTTTTATATTTTTTATTGTTTTTGTTTTTTGTCTTTTTGAGACAGAGTCTCACTGTGCAATTCAGGCTAGTCTTGATCTCAGTTTGTAGCCCACAGTGATTCTCCTGCTTCAGCTTCCTGAGTGCTGGAATTATAGGTGTGCATCACTGTGCCTGGTTCTTAATTGTTTTATATTTCTTTATCTACTACAGATAGGAGGTAGTGGCACAGTTTGACATTTTTTATATAGACTTCTAATTGTTGGTTATTGCCATTATAATTTTATTTTTGAAGATGGACTGAGTATTAGATAGTATTGTGGAATTATTGTTATAGATTTAGTGGTGACACATGGCTATGTAATTTTTTACAACTGATTATTAATGGATATTGAAATATATTAGGCGAAGCAGCATGAGGTCTAGAATTTTTTTTTTTCTTTTTTGCTGCTCTGGGGATCGAACTTGGGACCTTGCATTTGCCAGGTAGGTGCCTATGCTGCAGAACTATATCCCAAGCCCCTAGAATTTGTTTTTCAAATTCTTTAGAAAACAATGGGGGCTAAAAATGGCAACTATTTATAGGTGAATTTAGGTGGATATATTGTGCTTTAAATATATCTATTTGAAATATTAAACAGCTGAGAGAAAACAATTTTTCTCTTTTTGGTTTTTTATTAGTAATCTCTGAAGATAATTTATTGTTCATTAAAGTAGCTTGTATTGATATAGGAAAATTGCAAAACTAGAAAAACCTAAAGAAAGTAAAAATTGTTTATAAGCTTACTAAGAGGAAGTAACTCCTTTGTGTAGTCCTTTCCTTTTGACCTTTTGGGTGAGTGTATGTATGTATAAAAGCATGTTTGCAGGCGTGTGTTTCCCACTGAAGAGCCATGGAGATTTTAGGCAGGTTCTTGGTGTTTAAAGCACTTGCAGCATTGCTTTCCAGGAGGACCATTCATTTTACTCTAACACCAGCATATCTAGATTACCAGTTTCAAATTATGCCTTGGATTAAACAGTTGGTAGTCTTTTTTCTATGTTTCATATTTCATTTCTAGGAATTACTGATTTTTTTTTTTTTTTTTTTTGTGATAATTGTGTCTTTTAGAAGTGTAGCACCTTGTTGCTGGTCTTTGGGAGAATGAACAGTAGTGGATAAAAAATGGGGTGAGGGAAGAGGCTGGGAGCAGCTCCTAGTGCCTAGAATTTTGTCTGGAAAGGGCACCACTGCAGCAAGGAGAGCGTGGAGGAAGCAGTCAGTGATGAAGGGCATGGGCAGATGGCGGTAGGCTTACTGAAAATGTGTGTGAGTTTTGTGTATTTAGGATATGTCATCAGTAGGGCAACTTTAGCTCATTTTAACTCTAGCCTGGTCTAGATCCTAGTTTCAAACTGTACCATGTATTAAATGGCATCTTTCTTGTGTCGTTGTGAATTGTGTGGCATTTCCAGTGAGAGATGAATGTGGCAGAGTATATACTGCTGGAGTTTGTACTTGGTGGAACTTGGATCTCCAAGAGCTTAAGTTGCTTTTCCAAAGTTAGGAGACCAGTGGAAGGGGTGCCTTCTGCTCTTCTGCCCCACAGCAGTTTTAGAGAAGCAGTTATACACAGGCTCATTCTGTGGCAGTGTGTCAGACTAGGTCTTCATCAGCTCATGTCCCCAGACTGATGAGTCTGTTTGCACTTTCTCCAGGGCCTCTTTCTGGTAGTATTGTGGCTCGTGTTTGGGCCTCTGAGAGGAGGAATAAGCTTCGGAACTACTCGCATGCTGGGAGGAGAAGTTGCGTGTCTGATTGCTCCAAAACAATTTTTTAAAAAAATATTTTCAAAACACCTCTTTGGATCAATTACCTTTTCATTTTTTTCCTAATTCATATGTATTTAAGAGATGCTACATATTTGGGGTCATTTTCGGAATAGTTGCCATAAAAATGTTCCACACTTGCCCTTTATATTTGATAATAAAATAGTATAATCATTGTCTGTAAAGACTGCTGTACTTAACCATTTATTGGTTGCATTTGAAAACCAGTATTTGGCACCGCTTCAAGGGAACATTGACTTTAAACTTCAGATTTGAGTAACTTTAGTTATTAAAAGCCAATGAACAAAATCCAGTGGTTTGTAAATATGCAGTTTTAAAGCATTCTTGTAACTTACAGGTTTTAAGGTTGGGAATCTGTCCGTGGGGGAGGACCTCTAAGGCTCTGGATTTTTTGTTTTTAATGGAATTTCTGTAGTCTGTAAGGGAGCATTTTACTGGCTTTTGCACTGGGCTGACGTTTTCAGTGCTTCTGTGGCATGAAGACATGAGAGGATTGTTTTAAATCCCTGCTGGTAAACTAAACAGACCACACACAAGACCCCTCAATTCAAACACACAAAAAATACTCATATTTATTCCCTTGATGTCAATAGAGAGTAAAAGAAAATATGTGCGTTACTGGTGGTGAGTGAGAGTGAGTGTGATGATGGCAGTAACTGTCAGTGACATTGGAAATCATTGTGATTGCTGTGCATCAAACAAGCCTATACTTTGCCAATTGTGACTTTATATTGGCTCAGTATTTAAATTGTACAGAGACCATGTTCTGTGGTTTGTGGCATTATTTTGAATGGAATCATTGAGTTATATTTCTATTTCCCTCATAATTTCTACTTATAGCTATTTCCTTTAATCTTCAAAGAACTATTGGGAAAACATAGCTTACTTGTGGCTGGGGTGAGAGTTCTTGCAGAGAGGGTATGGTTAGGTAAGACAACTTGTTCAGTGTACAAAGTTAGGTAAAGATCTTGATTCTCAAGTTCACAGACTTAGAGGGGCAGAAGGAGCATCTAGCACCCTCTTTTTGAGGAAAGGAAGGGTCTCATAATCCCAGGGTTTATGGCATGGACCCTCTTTCATTCTGCTGCTTTGACAGTCTTAGATTTTCCTAAAGTCTCAGTAAAAAGATATGCAGATCAATTTTTGAAATACATGGGATATAAATTAAGTTCTGAATGTCTTCAGGGGAACTAGATTTATATAATTGGCTATTAATTGCAACAATGATATTGGGATACTTGGGATTTCAGTAAATCGCTGTAGCTCAAAAAGTTCAAAGGAATAGAATAACATACAGTCCTGGTAGACCACAGGACTTTGGCAAGAAAGCGTACACATAATAATCTTATGATCTGATATTTTTGGTTTTGTTTCACTAAGGGTTCATTCACTGACCGAATGGACTATCCATGTAAAAGGTAAGCTGTTTGTTAGAAGCTTGGGTATTTCTTACACACAAGGGAAATAGAAAGATAAGGACAGAGGGGAGAAGTAAAGTCCTGTAGCTGTGGCTACAATAATATGAGTATGGCCCATGACAGTTAAGACATATTCGTAGAAAAGATTTAAAAAAATTTAAAAACATTTTCAGCTGACCCTGAAGTCATGGTGTTCCTCCTATTTCCCACCCCCAGAGTGCTGGGATTACAGGGGTGGCCACCACCCCTGTTCAGAGAAGAAGTTTGAGAGGATCAGCAACTATTCTCACTCCCCTGGCCTTTGAAGGCAGGGCTGCAGCTCTATTCTCCATGTGAGCTGAGAGCAGACATCAGTCAGTGTTAGCTCCACTGGCACAGTGGTGAGTGAGTCGTTCAGGCTTGTGTTCTTTGTTGTGTTGGGCTACATTTCTAGACCATCCTTCTTATCTTATGTATAATGACCCTCTTTTTGTTTTGTTTTTTTTTTTTTTTTGTGGTACTGGGGATTGAACTCAGGACTTTGCGCTTGCCAGGCAGGTGCTTATTCTGTTGAGCTATCTCCCTGGTCCCAATAATGACCCTCTTAATGAGGGGAATGCCTCATTACAGCAGGGTTTAAAATGGAAGTTCTGCTTACTTTGCTGATGCAGCCCCGTTGTCGTCGTCGTCGTCGTCGTCGTCGTCGTCGTCGTCGTCATCATCATCAGTAACACCAGAAAGATTGCCTGGTGTATGGCCTAGTGGGCTCAGAAGAGGCCTCTTTGCAAGGCTTTCCCTTAGTTGGATGATGGCAGTTGTCTCTTTGTGGCTTATCTTTCTGATTTGAATGCCTTATGGGATAACAGTGTTTAGTGGCCCCTGGGAGCTGCTATTTTTTTCTGGGAGCTGCTATTTTTTTATCAGCAAGTTTAGCTTTTACTGCTTTGAGGTGTCCTGCAGAGCAACTTAGCAAAATCTTTGGCTGCTAAATATCTATGTGCATCTTTCTTTTGTTTTAAAGTAAAACTATGGAATGGCATTTCATTGAGATGGAGAATTTTCTTTGTGTGTAACCATTTTCATGACTCTGCTGTGCACCTTGCTGTGAGGAGCAGCTGCTGAAGGAAGGTCTTGAAGACCTGTGCCATCTCTCACTGTGGTTGGATCTGTCTCGTCATATGGAAACTTGGCTCCATCACCAGGTCATGCTCACTCCCGCAGTGCCGCTCCAGACCTGCTCCAGGTCCTTCCTTCTCCTCTGTACTGCCTTGCACCCAGTGCTCTCTGTTGCTGAGCATGGTTATCAGTCCATGAAACAAGCAATTTTAGTTTTTGAAAGTACTGTATTGGCTGGAGTAATGCAGCATTCCAGGAAAGTTGAATTAGAAAGATTGAGACATGTCAAGGTCATTACAACACAGTTTCTACTCTTGCTAGGGTTTTCTAATCTTCACTTACTTTCCACAGTCTCAGGACGCATTCTCAACAATGATAAGAAGGTGATAGCAGTAGTGCTCAATACATCTAATGCTGTGTGGACAGGGTGTCTGACTCTTGGAAAAACATCAGAGCCACAACTAACTGCTATCTCCCTTCTCTTGTTGAGAATCATACACAATTGAAATGATTTTGTGGCACACATCACAGAAAATTTCTGATTAGATTGAGAATTTTGGGTAAAAAATTTATATGATTAAGTCATGTATTTGTAAAATGAATACAAAAAATGAGAGGTGTGTATTTTTTTTTTTTTTTTTTAGTGTCCTTGGGCTGGTGATGGCAGCTGTCATTTGGCATATACTCTGTAGCCCTAGTCCCTTATGTGTCTGCTGTAGAAATCACACCCAAGTAGTTATAGAGCCAGTGAGTACATAACAATAGAAAATGAGTCTGGGGCCAGATTGTGAAGTTTCCTGAATGCTTTTGGTTGTTTTTTTACACATCTTGAAAACTTTTAGTGCTGGTTTAGTGGGAAAGTGATCTACTCAGGGTCATGCTTTAGAAAATGTGATCTGATAACAGACTGTGAGGTGGACTGGTCACAGTGAGAGGCTTGGAAAGTGCTGTGTGTGAGTGAGGGTGAGAGGGGGAGCAGATCCAGAGACCTTTGGCCATGCCACTTCCGACCTGTATTCTCTCCTTCCCTTCTGACCCCCTGGCACCCTTCACTGCTAGGCACGAGTTTTGTTGCATTCATCACAAGGTTTCACCCTATATGAAGTCCAGGCTGACCTCCAGTCTTCCTTCTACCTGCCTCCCTACTGTTGGGATTAGAGGCAGGCACCGCCACGCCTGCCTTCCGTGTTGCCCTAAGTGCCAGTATCTAAAGAAGTGAGTGGTTCTCAGTTTTTCAGGATCACGATCTTAGATTCTTAAATAATGTGAACTTCAATGCGCTTTTGTTTAGGTTATATCTGCTTTTATTGATTGTACTAGAAATTAAGATTATTTCAATATTTACTTCATTATAGCCCATTGTAGAGTAGCATAAGTATTTTTATAAGCGATATGAATTTTTATAACAAATATTTAAGAATTTTCACATTTTACATTTAAAAATTCTCATATCTGTAATAAAAGACTGCTGAATTCTTTTTTTTTTTTTTTTTTTTTGTATTTAGTACATGATATATAGGGTTTCGCTACACAGATTGGATTCATAGTAATCCTTCTCTTTTCAGCCTCCCAAGTACTGGGATTACAGGCATGTGCCACCACACGCAGTCTCATTCACCATCTCAGTGCACCCCAGGGGCAGGACTGGCACAACTGGATTCTTAAATCTACTTCTGTGTTTGATATGTTTTGATGTCATGCATCATGTGGTCATTGTATAATTCCCTGTCATAATCATATAAGACTGAAAGTGGTAAAGGGCAATGTTCTAGTATAATTACGAAAGTAGTTTTGATATTGTAGATCCTCTGACAGGATCTGGTTCTCATTCACCTGGTTCTCTGATACTTCTTCGAGAAGTATTGCCATGAGATACAGTATTTAGCAGAAGAGAACTTCTCTGATTTCATTGTATTTGATGATGCAAAGAACTTGATGTAAAGTAATGATGTTCTATCATAGTTTATTGACTTTCAGATAACTGCATAATTGTTACTGCCCTTAAAGAATCAGTCTTATTTGGAGACAGTGACAGTACTTCTCAAATGGAAGCCATGGAATTCTTTGGGGCCATGTAATGTCATGTATTCTGTCCTATACACCAGGCAAAGTTGTACAAGTAGGATACAGAGTCAGCCTGTGTACTCATATCTGCATTCAAAATAGATGCAATATTTCAAATGAATTGTATTAGTAAATTTTCTGTTAATACTGAGTTGCTCACCTATTGTGTTTTTCATCTTCAGGTATTAATGATAGTGATAGAAAATTCTAAGCAGTTTTAAAATATTGTGGAAAATCTGAAGTTGGAAATGCAATTTTTAAATACTGCATGCTTTTTTTTCTTTTTTACCTGTATTGGGGATTGAACTCAGTGCCATTGCACTGAGCTATGCCCTTAACCCGTTTTAAGAAGTTTGAGACAGAGTCTTGCTGAGTGTTTAAGCTATCTTGACTGGGCCTGCACTTGAGATCCTCTTGCTTGCTTCAGTTTCCTAGAAAGTTAGTATTACAGGTATGTGCCACTGTACCGTCTATATATGGTTTTCTTTGAAAACTGGGAATTTTTTCTCTGTGCCTTGACTAAGTAGATGGGGGAATGAGGGTGTCTCAGTTACTTTTCTCTCATTATGGGATAAAATACCTGGCACTCAAAATTGGAGGGAAAGGTTTATTTAACTCAGTTTGTGGAGGTGTCAGTTCTTACTTGCTGCCTCCAAGGCCGACTGGCACATGGCATGGGGTAGCTGTTCATGTCTGGGGAAAGCAGCAAAACAGCAAGAGCAGAAGGGAGGAGCAGCGGCAACAGTGGCAACAGAGAGCAAGTCTGTCTCCCTTATGTTGCTATCCAGATACCCCAGGCTGGGGGTAGCGCTCACACCCATAATCCCAGCAGCACTTACACCCATGATCCCAGCACTGGATCATCATCATTCACAAACTCTAGAGGTCTGCCCCATGACTTCATGAGGCTTTCGGGGGATAACTGGACACAAGCTATAACAGAAGACTTCCTGTTTTTTTTTTTTTTTTAATCTTCTATTTATTCATTTGGTACAGTCTTGCTCAGAGTCATAGTGATTCTCCTGTGTCAGCCTCCCCAGACTGGGTTTACAGGTGTGTGCCACCACACCGTTTTGGTGGCTGGCCTGAGCACCTGGGATTCTGGGACTGGCATGGCATGTGGTACTGTGCTGGAGGTTGAACCTGGGTCCTTGCACTTGCTAGGCAGGTGCTTATACCAGACTCAGACTCACAGTTCCATCAGTACTAAAACACATAATCCCAGTGGATCATGAGTCAAATCTCAAACTCTAGAAGTCTCCGCCCCATGATTGCATGAAGCTTTGATGGGACAGCTAGACATAAACCATAACAGTATGCATTCTAAATTATGTTTTTATTAGCATAAACATAAAATATTTAAAAATTGGGAAGTATTAATACAGAAAACTAAAATCACTTGTGCTAACATTTGGAGATAACTGTCAAAAGTTTTGTATATTTTGTTTTGATGTTTTAGACTTAGGTTTCATAGTTATAATTTTAAGCAGAGGTAGTGTCCTTTTTTTTTTTTTTTTAATGAGTAGGATACATTTATCGGGAGAAAGGAAGCTCCTGTCTGTGAGAGGGACAGGAGGGGGAGTCCTGAGTGAGTGGTCCCCCAAGATGGTATCTTGAACATAGTTTATTGTTATCTTTTTCCCGTCTCATTTGCACACATCATGAATCCTTGCCCATGATGATAGCTGTTCTTCAGTAGTGTGACTACAAGTTGATCTTTGTGTTTTGTTTTCAGTAGTCAGATGGTTTTCACAGGTGGATGGTACACGTGCAGTTAAGAGGGTTATGGGCGGGTGGAAGCTAGAAGAGTGTGTTGTTTCCTGGACTAGAATGCAGTCTCTGTTGCCTACCTCGGAGTGGCAGTGGTCACAGACAATGACTGATCTGTCTTTCTTTTGTAGCCCCTTTAGATAGGAGACTGTATTGTTTTGTAAAGCAGAGACTATATAATCTAGTTGCGTATATAACAAATGTCAGACAACTGCTTTTGCCTCAGTCTTCATCTGTAAAAGGGAAGGGATTGAAAAATTAGTCTCTGAGATTCCCGCCAGGTAAAAAATAAACGTTTAGTTTATGGTAAGCAACATCTCTTCAAAAAAGGTGAATTTAAACTTTTTGATAATGAACCTTTGTGAGTTCTAGATTTCTTTCGTATTAGATTTTTGTCAAATCAAGAACCTCTTTATAAGAAATAAGTTGGCTGAGACGTGGGAATCTTCATACAAAGATTTTTGTCTGAATGGTGTTTTAGCCTATTGATAGCATTCCCCTTCTTCCCACAATGAGTTAGTTTAAGTGCCTTTGTCCACCAGATGGTGCTCCTGGACAAAAAATTTATCTAAGGCTCTGGATTTCCAAATGAAAAGCAGTTTGTGTATGTGTGTTTGTCTGTATATTTTTTTTATCATGTCAGGTTATCTTGAAGTTAAAAATTTGAAGGCAGAACACTGAATTTCACAAACATAGCAAATGTAGCTATTCTAGACCTGATTTGGTATAGTTTTATTGGCCTTGGATTGGAAATTTGTGGTTTTGTTAAGTAAGTCTCCTAGGTTATGAGCCCTAGCTGCTGACATGTCTGCCTGCTCTGAAGTGAGTGCAGACTTAGTCTGCATGACTCTTTGTTGTGATCTTCTTGTTCTCAGTCTCCCAAGTGCTGGGATTACACTCAGTATGTCTTTCAAAGAACTTGCCAAGGAATATGTACCCCCAAGCACACTCGGTTCTCATTGAGATAAAGAGCTGCTGATCTTGGACTGTCTAAGCAGAGACTGATCTTATGACAAAATGGCGTAAAGGAAAATGGAGCTGGCTAGGATGTGAACAGAACGAGTCATACCTATTTAAACTTTCTTTTGACAGCTATTAAATTTCACAATTAAAATATGTTTAAGTAGTTAATAAAGTGCTAACTTGTTAAACCCTCACATCTGCTCCAAGTGGTCAGTGAGTGTGAAAAGTGTAGGAACAGCCGGTGTTTGCCAGTACACGAGTTTACTAATTGGAGAGAGAGTGAGTGGTTTAGGTTCCCTGAGGGACAAGTAGCTCACAGAGTGCAGATGAGGTACGCATGGGCAGCAGGAGCACCGCAGTTGGTGGGGGAAGTGTGGTGTCTGTCTCACTAGCTGGGCTGTGTGCACACTATGGTGGGACGGGAAATTTCAGTGGGGAGGTGTTTGGGAATATCAGGGGGAATCACTGGAGGGGAAAGGATGTAAGACACAGAAAGAGTGTAAAACACGGAGCTGGAAAGCTAGAGTTGTAGTTGCGTTTGGCTGTGATTGTAAAATCACTGCTGATTTCAGATGGAAGGAATTGTCTGATGTTGTCAACACATTTCTAGATGAGGAGCCTCAGACTGCAACGTGAGGACTTGCCATAGATAACTCTCCGTAGTGGCAGAGCAGAGATGCCTGGTTTTCAGCTCTCACTCCATTCCTCTAGATTGTCACTAGGAAGGTGCTCTGAGGTCTGACTCTGTAGTCGACTGCTGTTCTGAGGTCCTGAGAAGGCAACCCTCCCTGCAGTCTGGCCTTGCCTTTATGCCTGTGGAAGAACTGACAAGGCATATGTGTGTACAGTCCTGCTCCTGGTTAGGTTTCCTCGTATTTTCAAAAAGGAAGATCTCAATTTCATCTTATACATCTTTAAAATTATTTTTCTGTTAATGCTTAAAACTACATATTTGTGAGCTACCATGAGTTTTTGCTTATTAATGTTTTGAAATGAAAAGTGTTTTTTGAGAGGGAATTTAAAAATAGACTAAAATAATCTATTACAAAAGGAACTCAATTCTATGTCTGGAATGTATTTTAGAAATGATTAGAAATTAGGTCTGTGTAGTGTTTCTGTACCAAAATTATTTTTCAGTGTTTTAACAAGAATTTATATAGCAAAAGTATAAAACAACCAGTGTCAGACTGGGAAGATAGCTTGGTGGTCTAAGCACATGCCTGGCAAGTACAAGGACCTGGGATCGATCCCTGGTACTGCATGGCATGTTTCCCTGTGCCCAGCTGGCCACTGAAACCAAGTGTGGTGGTGCATGCCTGTAACCTCAGCTCTGGGGAGGCTGAGACAGGAGTATCACTATGGGTCCAAGCTGCATAGTGAGACCCTGTGCCAAAATCAATCAGCCAGTCAGTCAATCAATCCAATGTCACAATAGTGCAAATAGTGATAAAACTATTATAGCATGAAGTTATATGTAATGAAGCATTATAAAAGCATTATAAAAATCTTTATAATGCAGTGGTCAATGAATAAGCCAGAACTCTGTACAGGTAGATCTCTAGTCTTTGCATGATAGATCTCTAGCCTTTGCATGCTCACAGTGAATTGTATCCAGCTTCCCCATCCTCTTGACCAAGGATAAAAGGAAGCAGAATAGAATGGAACAGGTCAGGAGCTGCTTCCACCCAACCAGCTTCCTGGCCTGGGCTCATCAAAGCATGTTACCACCTGACAGTGGCGTTTGGGAGTCACTGTAATGATATGAATCATGAATCCCAGGAGTTATATTTCAACCTAATTTAAAATTTGATTTATTTGTTTATTTATTTATTTATGTATTTATTTTGCAGTACCAGAGATTGAACTCAGGACCTTGCACTTGCCAGGCAAGCACTTATTCTACTGAGCTATCTCGCCAGCCCAGCTAAAATTTGTTTTTAAAGAAGAGTATCACTAAGATGTGAATTTTATTTTTCTAGTGTGTAGGATTATAAGTGTGACTTTTTTATAAAAAAGTGTTTTCTGTATCTTCTGCAAGGAGAAAATCTAGTTTAAAATTCAGGAAAATAGTTGCTTTCATTTTCATTGAAGAAATAATGTTAAGCCAATGTAGTATGGTCCAGCATATTCTGTACTTGTGGAGATAAGAAATTAGCATCTCAAGAAGCGGAGAGCAATAAACAAAGCCCAGGGACAGCTGTAGTCTGTTACTGGGAATTCCTGGAAGCTAGGCTTCAAGGAGGCACATAACAGCTTATCCTGATGGCTCCTTGTTTGTTATGTCCTCCCTTGCTGGGGATGTTAATGGTTGTCCCCTCCCCTGCTTGGAATGTTTTTAATTAGCATTTGTGTGAATCTAGTGTTAGGGTAAAGGTGGAAGTCAATAGCAAAAGCCGTTCTCATGTGATCATGTTCACTAGCCCAAAATAAAGCTGAGATGCTTAGGGGATTCTGGGCTCACTTTGAGAGAGGCAAATCTCAGTGAGACCTCTGAGTAAAATTCATCGGGTCTTCTCGTAGTTTCTTTCGGCAGTGACTCATAACGTACATGTACTGAGACTAAAAATGTGACCATTGACATCACCTTACTTTTATGTTGAATAACAGGGATATTCAACAGTACTAGTCCTTTGTTAAATGTCATGAGAGTGTGTTAAATCTAAAATTGTTTTAGGTGAGAAATAGCAGTAGCAAAAGGAAGGGAGATTTTAAAAAAACCTGTGGAAACAGAAGCAAAGGTACAGATAGTCCTTTAGTGAATTGGAAGAAACAGGTATATTCTTTATGTAAACTGAGGTTTTCCCATAGTAAGTGGAAACTTATTTTCCAGAATAAATTTCCCTTTTGTAAGGTCATGTTACTGTCAAAACTCAAAACTTTGATATATTACTTTCTTTCTTTAACCAACTAATGACTGGGGACATGTAGACCCATGAATTTGTTTACTTAGGAGGAGATATGTTAGTCACATATTGTTTTGCTGCCATAATAGAGGTCTCAGAACCAATGCTTGGCAGGAGTTGGGCATTTTCTTTTATGTAAAAATGTGAAGCAAGTAGTTGAGGGCTAGTACGGTAGTTGAACAGTGTCATTACAGACTCATGCCCCTACTAGTTTCTTTGGCTGCCCCATGATGAGTTCATTATATACATTCACACTCTCTTGGTGAGTGCCAGATCTCTAACAATCATTCTGAATGTCTGGTGGAAGGCAGAGGTAGAGAAAGAAAAGGGCACAAGGCCTGTATCTGCTGAGGCAGTCCCTTCAAAGCTCTCTCCTGGAAGTTCTACCCAGCAATGACTGTGTATATTTCTCTGGCAAGAACCCTACCATAACTGTGCTTAGCTGCCAGGGAAGCTAGAAATACAGGTGTTTTTTTTTTTCTGGTTACATTGCTTTTTCAGTTCACTAGGATCTGTTGATAACAAAACAAAAAATAGATCCTTAGTACTTAGGGTTACCGTACCAGAAAAATTTATTATAAGACACACTGATTTGGAAATACAATGTAATGCAATTTAAAGAGTTGGGTAAATGAAGAAGTTAAAATATAGAGACTGTAAATACATTGGTAAAGATTATTGTGTTTTTAATTTTCTCTATGTAGAAATAATCTGTCAGGGTTTGAGCTCATTTTATTAAATGTTGAGTTAACTGATCCTCTTTAAAGGTTAGCCAAGCTTCCTATGATTCAATTTTTTTTTTTTTTTTTTTTTTGGTATATAGCTAAGGGTCTATAGTGTTTAGGGTCTCACTACTCCTAGTGATCCGCCTGTTTACAGCCTCCGAAGAGCTGGGATTACAGGCACACACCACACCCAGTCTCAAATGCCATCTCAGTGCATCCCAGGGCTGGGGCTGGCATGGCAGGCCTGGGGATTGAATCCCTGGCCCCTGTGCCTGCTTGCAGGTGCTTTAATCCGTCAGCTATTTGGCCGGCCCTACTGATGCAAATACTCTTGATTTTCTGCAAAGACTATATGTAGATGTGTATAATGAAGCAAATGGCTTTTATTTATTATTTTTGTGATCTCTTTTTAAAGTGGATGGCATGTGAGTGGATCCATGGATCCTGCATGTGGCTTCTAAATTTTTCTTGCTTTGCTTTGCTCTGCTCTGCTCTGCTCTGCTCTGCTCTCTGCTCTCTGCTCTCTGCTCTGCTTTTCTTTCTTTCTTTCTTTCTTTCTTTCTTTCTTTCTTTCTTTCTTTCTTTCTTTCTTTCTGCTCAGAACTAAACCTAGGCTCTCATGCATTATAGACAAGTGCTCTACTACTGAGCCTACTTGTCCAGCTTTTTTTTTTTTTTAACTTTCTTTTTTTTTTGATATAAGATCTAGCTAAATTGCCTAGGCTGTCTTTGAATCCTCTGGCCTCTGGAGTAGCTGGGATTGCAGCTATGTACCACCTCTTGAAATAAACTCTTCCTCCTCCCTGTTTTCTTCCGAATTCTTTCTCTTCCACTTCCTCCTTTTTTTGTGGCCTGGGTATTAAACTTGACTTTTCAATGAGATACATTCCCAGTCCTTTAAAATTTTTCTTTCTTTTAAAACATTTTGAGATAGGGTCCACTTAGTCACTATTGCCTAGGCTGGGTGCAAATGTGGAAGGCTCTTGACTTAGCTTCCCAGAGAGCTTCGACTATTGGCATACATTGTCATGCCTTGCTTCTACATCTTCTTGATAAGTAGTTCTTTAAAGAAATAGAAAATGAAAAACAAAAACCATTGTCTTAATGATTTTCCTTTCTAGGTATTTAGAGATAGAGGAACGATTCTGTTTCCTCAGTTATATAAAACTTATTACATAGTTAAGACTTGACTTTCTGACTTATTTTCAGTCAGGTGGCTTCAGAAATAGTGGAACAAGCTGGAGATAGCCTCTCATCCTCACCCTTGATTGTGGCTTTGTGAGAATGAGTGGTGAGATCCCAGATAAGACTTGTCTTTGTTGCAGTTCTCTCATTGTTACCTGACATTGATAACAGTTGGTACTAGTCTTTCTCATAGGATAAAAGGAGATGACATCAATATCTTGTACAGGGCCTGTTCCATTATATGCAGTGAATAAATGTTGGCTGCTGTTGGTGACAGTATTAAAACAAAGCAAGGCAGTCCTGAGACTATGTAATGAGATACTCAGTAGTGATCAAAAGAATTACAAAAAAAATAGTCTTGTATAATTGTTAGTATAAGTAGAAGAACAGGCTGTAGCCCAGCAATTTAGTCAAAACCTGTCAGAGCCACAAAAGATATTTGTGTAGAAGTTACTGCCTAAGAAAGTGCCCCTACTGTTTTTAAGAAATATACCACCATCTTGTCGATAGGATCCTGCATGAGAAGTGCTGTCACAGGATGTGACCCAGAAGGTCTCTTTGTTGTGGTTTTTTTCTTTATCGTCTTTCTGAAGTGTAATCTCTGATTTTATATGTATAGTATATTTAAATTTAAAGCACAATGGCACGTTGAACCCCACAAGCCCACTGTACAGTCAATAACTGAAGCTTAACAATACTGCTTCCGGGCTGGTGAGATGGCTTAGCGGTCTAAAGCGCGTGCATCTGGAAGTTTAGGCCACCTCAGGGACTGCAGCTGGATCCCAGGCACCACATGCTGGGCTGCCCCCCAACCCCCAGGGAAGGCTGAGCCGGCCATAGCACAAACAAATATGTAATGTGGTTTAAGAAAATAAAATAAACTTAAAAAAACAAAACAAAACAATACCGCTTCTTGATTTTTATCTGTGGTCCTTTCTTGCCAGCATTGTGGTGGCCCAAGTATGTGTGTTTTCTTTCTTGCTTTACAAAAAATAGCTTTCCTACGAACATAACTATTGGCTTATTTCTGACCTTGTTAAAAGTAATGCCACTTTATGTAGTCACCTGTGACTTAGATTTTTCACACAGTATATGTTTCCTAGATGATCTGTATTAAGGTGCCTGCCACTGTGTACTCATTTTTATTGCTATGTGATAGTCTATTTTATGAACATACTTTTATACTTTTATTCTGCTAGTGATCATTTTCTTTCCTTTTCTATCTCATTTTTCTTTCTCCATTTGAATAAATGTAGCTGTTATGAATAATCCCTGTACATGGTTCTGGGTTTATTTGTATAAGCTTCTTTAAGGCATTTAGTGATGAATTTAAATATTGTCTCAGTATGTGTTTAACTTTCCCAGGTACTATTAAATTGTTTCCCAGGGGGGGAATAGTTCAGTAGAATAAGCACTTGCCTGGCAGCGAGGACTTGAGTTCAATCCCCAAATAAATTGTAACAATTTCTGCTCTTTTATCTATGTGTAATCTCTGTCTGTCTGTCTGTCTGTCTGTCTGTCTGTCTGTCTGTCTGTCTGTCTCTGTAAGCCCACCAGGCTTTTGTGTAAAGAAAATGAGAGAGTGGTCTTTGAAATATATACAATACATATCTTGATTGTTTTGTCTTCTATTAAAGGTGTTTCCGCGGATCCTCCATTCAGGGCCCCTTTTATGTCCCCAGTATTGATGTTGTAGTAGGGTCCCACACTCACTGGCAAGTGCTCATGGCTGTCCCACTGTGGACAAAGTGGAGAGTGCCATCTGGGGCAGCTCCTAGCATCATCACGGTGGGTTTGGCAGATGTGCCTGCAAAGTGCCCATGCCCCGGCACAGCCTCCTCATTGCTCTGCTGCTGTGCAGAGCAGTTTTGTTCTGGGCAGGGCCAAATCCTGCTTATTCTGGAGTTGGTTATTCAGTTTTCACAATGATTCAGATTTAACATTTTCCACTCTATTTTATTTGGCTCATTTGGCTGCTTGCATATTGAATGTCAGTACAGTGGTGCACAGAGGATAAGCGTGCACGTAGCCTGGATTCCTGTGAGGATTATGCCTCCTGTACAGTTTCAGGCCAGTTCCTAGACACATTTATGGAGTACCTGACACAGCTATTTAGTGTTGGGCAAATGCATTATTAGTTTTAAAGTAGTTTTCTTAGCCCCAAGTGCATAGTCACTAACTTTGTATTTACAACCTGTCTCCAAACTCCCTCTTTCTTTGTCCTTTTTAAATTATTGTAATAAATGTGAACTCTTCAATGCCTGCTGCCTTTTGGCAAATGTGACCACAGATGTGTTTTGATTTACATAATGTTAAGAATTAGGCACTGTCACCAAACATTTGAATTTTACACTTCACTTAAAATGTTGGTGGGGCTGGGGAGATAGTTCGGTGGTCTGAGCACCTGCTTGGCAAGTGCAAGGACCCCAGTTCGGCCTCTGGTACTGCATTCTGTGCCACTGAAACCAGGTGTGGTGGCATATGCATATAATTCTAGCACTCGGGTGGCTGAGACAGGAAGATCACTACAAGTTAAGTTGCATAGCAAGACCCTACAACAGATAAATGAATAGATAAATAAATATAAGATTAAAAAAAATGGAAGATTTAGCAGCATTCCTAATAACAGTAATAGGCAGGAACTCTATATGGATGCCTCCTTCAGACAGGCTGGCAGATTGTTTCCAGGTGTACTCCTTTTTTTGATGTTCACCTGCCTGCTTTCTTTGTTGCTATAAATTCTTTGCTGCCTGAGTTTATAACTCCTGTTTTATCACTTGACTCTTCATTCTGATGTGTTTTTTGGAACTTGACATTGGTAACTATCATTGAGGGTTGGTGGGCTGTGAACATCAGGAAATACTCAAAAGAAGCTGAAAACTATCCCTAGCTTTTTATTTTTCAGATTTTTATTCTTATTGGTATATGTTTACAGTACCTAATAATTGCATTCTCTATGGGGAGTTGGTGCATGTACATAAACATCTCACTCTTTTTATGGTCCCTCAAGCTTTTTAAAATAAAATTTTAGTTAAAAGATAATTTTTCAAAAGTTTTTTCTAATATAAACTTGGAAATCCTATCTCTACCACTGGTGTGCAAGGCAGATGTGATCATGTGCTGCCCTGAAGGCCTTAGGTCGACAGTCCTGGTGATAGGGGTATTGTTTTTAAGGTCATTCCAGGATGAAGTGAGATCTTTACTACAGTCCTCACAAGGTGGCCACTGTCTGTGGTGTCCTAAGGGGGCTTCAGTCTCGTCACCACACTCTCATGAAGAACTGGAGAACATCAGCTTCTGTGACTGCTGAGTAGTAGAATCAGCATTCAGCTGGGGAGCTTCGCTCTCCATTCAGTATAGTGTATTTTAGTGTTAGGCCATTCTTTTTTTTTTTTTTT
>PVKN010013424.1:0-19933 GCA_004027915.1 Capromys pilorides | reverse complement strand
AAAAGTTCATGGACAAAAATCAAAATGCACATTTAACCCTTGAAAGCATCAATAAATGGGACCTCCTTTGGCTAAGAAGTTTTTGCACGTCAAAAGAAATTACCAACAGAGTAAAAAGACAACCCACAGATTTTGAAGAGATTTTAACCAATAAGTATTCAGACAAAGATCTCCTATCTAGAATTTATAAAGAACTAAAAACCATTAGGGTCCCAAAATTCAAAGACCCAATCCAGAAATGGGCATCTGAGATGAACACAAACTTCTCAGTGAAAGAAATTCAACAAGCCTACAAATACATGAAGAAATGCTCCACTTCCCAAGCCATTTGTGAAATGCAAATTAAAACAACACTTAGATACCATCTCACCCCAGAAAGAATGGCTATCATAAAGAAATCAACCAACAACAAATGTTGGAGAGGCTATGGGGAAAAAGGAACCCTTCTCAGCACTGCTGGTGGGAATGCAGATTGGTGCAAGCATTATGGAAAGTGGTGTGTAGGCTCCTTAAAAAACTAGAACTGGAAATCCCGTTCAATCCAGCTATCCCCCTACTGAGAATTTTCCCAGAAGTACTGAAAACATCATACCATAGTGATATCTGTGCACCTATGTTTATAGCAGCCCAATTTGTAATAGCCAAATCTTGGAAACAACCGAAATGCCCATCACTTGAAGAATGGTTGAAAAAGATGTGGTATTTTTATACAATGGAATATTACTCAGCTATAAAGAATGATAAACTGGAAGACTTCATATATAAATGGATATATATTGAACATATACTCATAAGTGAAATAAACCAGACCTACATGTGCCAATATCATACAGTCTCCCTAGTGTAAGAAATCTAAAGAAGAAATAAAAATGGAAAGGCATAACAGAGCTGAATGGAAATCAAAGTCTTATGGATTCAACAACAAAGTGACTGGAAGCAGAAAAGAGAGGAAACATGGCAGGAGCAAAACCATACACTTATGTACACAGGATGAATTTAATATTGGTCCTAGGAACCTTCAAAAGGTTTTTCTCATTGATGATAGCAGCGTGCAACACTGGAACTATGCTTGGAATGCGTGTTGTTCTGTTCTTTTAAATGTATACTGCTTCCAGTGTAAACTCAGTTACTGCTATACTCTCTCGCAAGTAAATGGTTGGTTAACAAAAAAGGGTGTTAAGTGAGAGTAAGAGACTAGGCAAAATGCTACATGCTTGACAGGCTACAATTTTGTACATCCTTGGATTTCTAAATGTCTGTGTAAAAATGTGTAAATGCTTTTATCAAATTCTAAAGAGATTTATTAGAATATCAATGATTGACAGAAAATACCAATTGCAAGATAAGTCTAAAGTGTTTGATACTCAGAAAGACAGTGATGTTAAGCTCAATTATCTATGTTATAGAGTAATAGTATCATGAAGCTTCTCTGCTGGAGGGTTGAGAATGTAAGTTAACAGACCAAAAATTGGAGAAAAAGAAGGGCTATGAGGATAACCAACATTTTGGCCCTATCCCTTCAAGGTCAGTGAGGACTCAGGACATAAGAGAACCTGTGCGGTAGCATCCTATAACTCAGAGGTTTCCCAAATTTTCTATTCAAGGAGATTAAGGGACCTCAGAGGAAAGGGATAAATGAAGTATAGTGTGCCTAAGGAGAGTCACCTAGAGAGAGGACATTCTCTCAGGCTTTCACAGAGAGCAAACTGGTCAAGCAATGGCCGTGACTCGTCCTGATGGCTGACACTGGCAACAGCTCTACAAAGCACTGTACATGGTTCCAAAGTTAATCCTGAAGGGATTTGACACTGGCAAATATAAAAGATGAATGATCTATTATACAGGTCGGCCTTAACTTGCCCTTGATCACCCAGCAGAAAAGCTTAATTACGAGGCATAGAATGCAGAGCTAGATTAGTATGATGAGCTGTAAGAGGTTTATACCTACAGCCTCCAACATTGCCAGTTTCACCAGTATCCCACTGCAATTGTGGAACATTGGACTATGTATACAACTACTCCCTCTTTGTACAAAGAGAAGATAAAATATTTTTGTTGTTGTTGTTTTTCTTTTTTTCCTCCCCTACTAATATAGATTAGAAAATTAATCATGTCTACACAGTGTGCTCTGCATAACTATGAGGACGACAATATTCAATGTATCAATTATTATGAATGCACTGCTAATGTATTTTGAAACTATCATTGTTATTTCTTATTAAAAATTAAAAATTACAAAAATAAAGTTCTTTGTATATTTTGTAAACAAAGTTCATAGAACTTGACTATGTCCACTTCTTTCAACTTTGTGTAGTGGTTGACTGACTGCATCAGTTTGCGAAGTTTAGCTTAATTAAATCAGCTCAGCAGTTCTATACCCTAGGGTGTAGGGGACCCATGCTAGGGTGGCTCAGCCAGGGTGACATAAAAGGGAGGTGAGGGAGGACAGAGGTTTTCTGTTTTTCAGAGGAGCTACGGTGTTCGCCTTCAGCCTGGATGTCGTCGCCGGGCTTCTAGTGCAGACTTCTGTCATGGATCCTTCAGCCTGCCCATATGGGCTCATCAGCCACGTTGCAGGCCCATCGGCCTCTTGACAGGGACTTTCGTGGAACACTGCAGTGAGCTCCAGACCTTGGGCTGCATCCTTCCATCTCCAGTAGGCAGACGCCCTCTGTACACTCTCTCATCCAACTCTGGCCGACTGTCGTGAGTCGATCCTGTAACTTCTTATGCATCTGTCCATCCTGCATTATAGCTATGTCTCTAGTAAAGCCCTGGCTGATACAGGTTGAAGACCGTAAAAAATTATTCTTAGTTCTTAGAGCTTATAAAAGAGCCAATGGGCCAGATTCAATTTGTGAGGTGCGCCTTGCCAACCCCTGCCTTAGAAAGCTTGACTTTCTGACCTGAGGATTCGTGGAGTGCTCATGCAGGTAAGAGATGTGGCCAAAAGCATAACTTCTGTCACTCTGGCTCTAGCAGAGCAAGGACAGTGGAGCCCTGGAGCCTGAACTCTTGTAGGAGTTGGTTGCAGTGAACCAGGGAAGGGATGATAATGACTTGAATTTAAAAAACTTTGATGCAAGTAAACGGAGCAAAGCAGATTTGAGAGATACTAATGGGTTAGGATTTACAGAATCTAGGGATTGAGGTGGAGGGTAAGGGAGTGAGGACTCTGGGATGAAACTTAAAATTCTGACTGGGCAAGGAACTGATGCTGGGGCAGGTCACTGACTCAGGGGACCCAGGAAGTACAGCAAGGGTGAAAGGCGTGGGTCATGTTCGGCTTGGAACATGCTGAATTTGAGAGACTGCAAGACAGTCATGGGAAGCTGTCTCATTTTTGCTGGTTGGGAATCTATTTGAAGTCATGAGCTTATCAGTGACAAGGCCCTAAGAGAGAATGAAGCCTCTCCAGATGCAGGGCATTGAGAGAAAGAAATGGCGCAAAGGAAGGTGGCGGAGTGCAGAACCACGTGAGGCCAGGGATGGCGGACGAAGGGAAGAAGGGGCTCAGCAGGAAGCAGGCAGCACACCAGGGAGCCAGGGAGCCAGGAGGCCGGAAGGGGCCCAGGGAAAGAAGCGTTTGGAGGAGACAGATGTTGCAGAGAGGGAGTAAGAAATGGAGAGCCAGGGTGATTCACAGGAACAGATGGAGTGCCAGAAGCCAAGGTGACGCTTCCAATCTGCCATCCCGGGGGAAGATGCACAGAGCTGTTCCCCTACATGGCGTCCTCTGCTTTGACCAACCAATGAAAAGTGAGAGGGAAAAAACAACAGTGAAGCTGTCAGGATGCTCACTGTTCACTTGAAACTTGTCCCAGAAGCCACAGGGGAAATATATAGAATACCAAGCCCAGCTTATTTTCATGAGCTTCCTTTCTAATCCTAGCATATGGAGCCAATCCTCAGTGATGTCCCAGCTCAAGCACTTTCACAGGGTGATTTGGAGCATTGTTTCCACCTGCTATAGCACCACTTGCTGGCTCTCATACCTCCCCAGAAATTTTCTGAATTGCCCAATATAATGCTATGTGGTAGGGTTTGTATCTAGAAGTTCCCTCAAAGCCTCATGCAGTCATAGGGCAGCTTCTAGAGCTTTTGATTAACTCATGGTCCAATGCTGGGATTATGGGTGTGAGTGCTCCACCCACCCTGGGGCACATGGCCTGCATACAACATAAGGAAGGGCAAGCAGCTTGCCCTCCGCTGCTCCTCCCTTTTGCTCCTGCTGCCTTTTCTATTTTCTGCCTTAAACTGCCATCTTCTGCCCTGTGCCACTCTGCCCTGGAGCCAGCTGAGTATGGACTAAAACCTCCACAAACTGTGAGCTAAATAAAGCATTCCTTCCTTAATTCCAGGTGTCAGGTATTTTGCCTCAGCATCAAGAGAAAAATAACCAAGACACTAGTACATTACTATTTTATTTAGGTTATGCAGTGTTTGTGTCTTTGCTCAAGAACCTGGGCTAAGATGATTATCCAGCTAATAATATTATCATTAATATTGTTATCCTGTCCTGGGAAATAGTATAGTAAAAAAAAAATCTCTAGGCTTCTGTTTAAATAATTTGGAAAGGACCTGTTGGTTAGGTCTGGTCTTCATCTCATCCAAGAAGGGAAAGCCAGGAAAGTGGGACTGTGGCCAGCCAATCCGAAGTCGCCATGATATCAGGAGCTGGCTGGCAACACGCTGGCCTGGCTCCATCTATGCCTGGCAGTAGCAGCCTGGAGCAGGGAGCTCTGACCCATGACCATCACAGCGGTGAGCTCAGCTGTAGGGAACGAACATGAACACATCTCCTCCTCGGTAGGCTAAAAAAAAAGTATAGAAAAATTCCCAACCCTGCCCTTAGAAACTCTGGGTGGTTTTTTTCTTCCACCTTGAAATTAACATTTTTTATGCATTAGTTTGCCATGCGGTTCCTGCTCCTAGATTTGGATCTCAGGACAGAGGCCACTACCCTTTACTGAATGCTCTCTCACGCCTGCTACTGCATGGAGCTTGCCCAGTTGTTACTCGCTCTTTATCTCTCCCACTCCTTGTTCTCCATGGCACTCCCACTGCCCACTGTTGATTGCACGGAGCTTCATGACTTTCTGGGCACAATGCCAGGTTGTCACTCTTAGTACCCTCCAGTGTCCTCAGTGCACTTTAAGTTCCTGCCCCGGCGTTCCTCTGCTCCTCCATATTTTCCTACCACACAATAGGAACTGAACTGTTCAGATCTGAACTGTTCTGCAGGCCCACGGGAGTATGGAACGCTAACATTCTGTCCAAAGCTCAAGTTCCTGGAGCTCTCATGGTTATATGGCTGGTCCTAGACAAGAGCGGTGGGCCTTGGTTACCGGCCAAAGTAGCGCCACCAAGTGGCCGCGGCATGAACAGAATTTACAGTTCACTGGCAAAGATATTACAGCTGGCTCTCAGTACCAGCGGGCGTTTTATTCCAGGAGCCCAATGTATCTCAAAATCCAGGAGTGGTCCATTCTCTTATATAAAATGGCATCGTTTTGGTGCATATCCTGTGTGCATCATTCCATAGATGGATGACCTCTGATTTATTGTGGTTTGACTTACATTTTTTCTACTATATAATGGACATTTTTTCTACTATATAATGGGTTTTAATGCATTGCAACCTACAGTATTTCCAAGTTATATAATTAAAGATCTTTCAGAATATAACTCCCTTCTAAGTTGAAAAGCACTCATACTTTAAGTCATCCTCACCAGAATTACAGTATCTAACACAACGGAAATGCTACGTCAGTAGTTGTTAGACTTTTGTTTAAGGAATAATAAGGAAAAAGTCTGTACCTGTCTAAGACAGGTTCAATTTTATTTCTATTATTTTTCTATCTGCAGTTGATTGAATCATTGGATGTGCAGCCCTCAGATACAGAGGGCTACCTGCACGCAGCAGGGATTTAACATCACTTTATTATTTCTGATTTGCTTGATTTTACCTCTTGTATCTTGGTCTGCAATGCGCCTTCATTTGACCCGTGCAATCATCCGTTCATCTATATTAGTTTTTGTTTGTTTTCTGCAGTACCAGGGATTGATTTTAGGACCTTGCACTTGCCAGACAAGTGCTTATTCTACTGAGCTATCTCTCCGGCTCCCATCTGTATTAGTTTTATGTTCTCCTACTCTAATAGGAACCATGTCAGGAACTGGCACACTCTTTGGTCCCTAGGAAAAAGAACCAAATCTATACGTGGGGATAGAGCAAGCACGGAGGGCTTCCCAGAGGAAATGACATCTTCACTGATGTAAGAAGTCTGAGGAGTTGAGGAGAGAAACAAGGAACACTGTTTAGGAGGAGGAAACATGGGTGAAACCCCACAGATGAGATGATGCCAATGGAGGGGTTTGGAAGATGGCCAGGGCCACAGCCCACCTTCACCATAACCATTACACCAGGCGGTACAGCCATGCCCACTTTACATGTGTGGAGTCTGAGGCACAGATAAGCCATGCTGAGACAGCTGCGGAGCTGATCAGGATGCTATGCAAAGTGTGTGACCGTGGCCTGTCACCTGAGAGGTACTGGAGGAGGACCCTGAGCAGGGCAGCTTTAGGAAGGCTGGCAGATACTGATGTGTTCTCTAATGCCATGGGGAGTTAACATGTGTGACAGTGCCAGCAAATCTCAGAGCCAGTCCAATAGGCCAGCAAGGGGCTTGAATGGGATTCCGCCAATGGGATGGACTCAGGGTCAGTTGCCAGGTCCGCATGTGCCTTCACCCGGAGCTACAGCTCGAACAGTCGCTTTCCCGTTGCTGGCACACAACACCCACAGCTTACAGGAGGAGAGGCTGACTTGGCTCATAGCTTCCTTTGGGTTCGGTCTGAAGTTGGCTAAGTGCATACGAGGCAGGAAGCACAGCGGAAGGGCTGGGCGCAGGAAAGCGGCTCAGTCTAAGGCTGCTAGAAAGCATAGAAGGAAGGGAGGAGCCCGAGGACGGAAGTATCTTCCAGGTCACAGGAAGTACTTTCCAGGTCACACCTCAGTGGCCCAACTCCCACCAGGTGTACTGCCTAACAACCCACAGAGCTTTGAACTCAAAGAGGGGTGGATCTACTAAGGAGTATAGCATCCCTGTGATCCAGTTGCCTTCCAAACACCTTGGGGGACATATCAGATTTAAACCATAACATCTATTTAAACCATAACATCTCTTTAATTTTATTTTTGAGACAAGATTTAGCAAAGTAGCTAAATTATCTAGACTGAGCTCAAACTTAGGATCCACCTGCCTCAGCCTCCCAGAGTGCTAGAATTATGACCACGCCCAAGGGTTTTTTCTTGAAGGCAGAAACCTCTCCCAACTTGCTAGACTCAGACTAGACACAGCCTCCCACACTGTCTCATTAGCACCCCTCTTGTCTTTTCAGACTTATCTTCTTTCCTTTTCAAAGTTATCTTACTGTACCCACCCTAGGTCCTACCCTAAATTTATGTCCACAGATGTGCACAAAAGGAGTTAGACAGTATTGCTGTCTAAATAAACATGATAAAGCAATGCCAGAGAATGAAGAACAAACGCTGTTATGGTTCAAATGGAGAGTAACCTCCAGACCCAGTGGCACAGAGGCCACCTTGGGAAAGTGATTGAGTTATGGGAGCAATAGAGCTGATTTACTGTTCGGAGGTGGAGTCTTCTGGGAAGAGGCAGGTCATGGGGTGTGACCCAGAAGGGTTCTGCCCCCCCTCCCCTGCCTAGCCCACCCCTCCTTTCTCTGTTTCCCTGCTGCCATGATGTACACAGCTTTTCCTCTGCCCTGTGGCTCTTTCCTTGAAGCTAGACAACCACAAGCCAAAATAAACCTCTGTTCCTTTAAGTTGTGCATGTCAGTGTTGTGTCCCTGCCATGGAAAAGTGACTAAGACAAATTTAAGGTCAGAAAATTGAGGAGGGGCAGGAATTAAGCATTGCAAGAAAAGGGGAATTGAAACACAAATATCCAAGCTGGGATGTTCTCTTGCTCTTGTTATGGGTAAGCCTCAGTCTGACACTCAGCTTCCAGTCAAAGTGGAAAGGAAAAGCAAGGTCCTTTGTATAGCTGATACTGATAGAAAGACAAAATGTACCCAGCTGCCAAGAAAACTGTTTTGTAAACACATGATTCATTATTGTGAACTGTGGTCGCCCTACCAGGCTGCAGAACACCAAAACCTGCCTTTTCCAACTAATTGTAACTCCGTGCTGGTTAGCAGGCTGTGTTTCCCCATCTTTTCCTTTCTCCTCCCCTGTATGTTTTAAAGTAGCTAGAAGCTGGGTGTGGTGGCACACACCCATAGTCCCAAAACTCAGGAGGCCAAGAAAGGATGATCACTTCAAGTTCAAGGTCAGCCTAGGCAACATAGCAAGTTCAAAGCCAGCCTGAAATACATAGCAAAACCCTGTCTAAAAAAAAATAAAAAATAAATATATGAATAGTTAATTTCATAGCTAGAATAAAGGACTTGGAATACTCTCGTTGTTACAGGGTGATAGATAATGCAAATTATTCTGATTAGATCATTATACAATGTATGCACTTGTCTCAAAATATGACCCTGTACCCCACAGTTACAGTTATTATGTACAGTTATTATGTGTCAATTAAAACTTGATAAATACACAATACACCTTTGTGGCCCTTGGACAGAGCAGTTCCAGTCTGGGTTTTCAAACTGAGCTTCCTCCCCCCTCACAACACCCTTGCCCACCTTCTGGACCCCAGACTCTGGTTGAGATTCTTGTACTCACCTGTGGTATAAGCACCCTTCAATCAGTATGCTCCCCAAATTTCAGAATCCCAGCTGAAGATGCTCCGTGCCCACAAAGATGCCTCTCGCTTCCCTGGTCTTCCCTGGAGCCATTGTCTGGCTTATTTTCTCCTCTCTCACAGTACTCCCAGCATTCTGTTCTGTGTTATCAGTTAATACATCTGTGTCCCACCTTAGGTGGAACAGCCCAGTGGTTAAAGTGACCACTCAGGAGTCAACCTCCCTGGCCCGGCTCTGTCACTCAGTGACTGTGTCACCTTAGGCAAGTCACTGGATGTCTCTAAACTGAAGTTTTCTCATCTGGATTATGAGAATTATAAGAGTATCTGAGCACAGAGGCCTGGCACCTGGTGAGCTATAGCATTTTAATCAACCTCAGCCTAACAATAATCATGTCACCTCCTAGGGATATCTAAGGAAGTGGCTACAGTCACAGGTAGGTCTTCAAATCCAAACGAATTATAGTTAAATAAAATTTAAAAGGCATTCCTCAGTGATATAAGCCTCATTTCAGGTGCCTCCTGCAATTAATGTCTACCGTACCCATATTAGTACAGAGAAGATTCCCATCACTACAGATGCTCCACTGGACGGTGCACTCCAGAGCTGGAATCCGCAGTATTTTTATGCAAAGGTCTAGATACAGAATTACTTTAGACTCTGGCCAGAAGCTCTGTGTACCTACGCACCTTCACCACTATAGCACGGAACAACAGCAGACTGCCCATAGGGCAATGGGTATGGCTGGCTTTCCAATAAAACTTGACTTTAAGACTTAAAATTTGGGGGCTGGGAGGTAGCTCACTGGCATAAGCACCTGCCTGGCAAGCACAAGGTCCCAAGTTCAATTCCCAGTACCTAGTCTGAGCTGTATAGTGAGATCCTCTATCAAATAAGTTAAAAAAAAAGATAATGACTTAAAATTTTATCTTATTTCACGGATCACAAATATCATTCTTCTTTGAAGTCCCCCCACACGCACACACACCTAAAATGTAAAAACTGTCAGGCCCAGTGGTACACACCTATAATCCCAGCATTCTGGGTGGCTGAAGCAGGAGGCTCACAAGTTGGAGCCCAATCTGGGCAGTTTAGTGACTCAGCAAGCCTCCGTCCAGAAAAAAATAGCTCAGTGTAATGATCCTGGGTCCAATCCCAAGCACAGATAGAAGAAAAAATGAAAAAATAGGAATGCTTACCTTTCCCAGCAGTCATAAAAGATAAGAAAATACAGCCTGCCCCAGGACTATGTAGAGGAAACATAGCTCAGGAGCATTTTGGATTTAGCTTAGTGAGGATCCACTAAGGACTGGAAAGCTCCAAAACTCCAAGTGATGCATCCTGCTTGATTTGAGACCCTGTGCTCATTGTGTTTTGTTACAGTGGCAAAAGGAAATACACACACGGGCTAGTAGAAAACCTAGTTGCAGAGAGGATGCGCTACAATGCGTGTCATGAGTGAGTCTAACAGACTAGCACCAAGGAGAAGAGCTAGGACCCCCTGCAGCTGGAGCCCGCTGGTCCAGAGAACTCCCAAGTGTTGTTCATACACATGGCTGCAGCTGTGTCACGTGGGAGGGAGATGCTGGGCCCACCTGAGACTGCTGGTTACCCCATGGAAGTCTTGGGGTCTCAGAGAGAATGTCCCCGAATAACCAGGCAAATGTTGACCCTCGAAATCTGGATCACCACTCCTACTGCATTCTCTTGGCCATACAAATGACTTAAGTTACCCCAGATTCCAGGAGAAAAGAACTCAGCGTACTCTTTCAGTGGAAAGTATGTCAGCCCCTGGGTTACTGTTAATTTGCCACAGCCACCAATGGAAGCCTGTTGAAGACATTCCTGATTTAACCAAAAAAAATCTTTATATGGAAAAAATAACAGAGATTCTAAATCACCCAAAATCTTCAATGCTAGAAATCATCACTACTATTGTGAAAAGTTTTCTTTCAGTATTTTAATGCACTTCCTAGACTCTCTGTATCTTTTTGCGCTCTTCTACTGAGGAACATTAAATGGGGAGTTGACAGTATTAAGTATGCACATTGCAAGAGTAATTCAGCACAGAGAATAGTTGAGCAAGGAGACGAGTAGGAAACTTTGGCTGTAGCGGAGGCTGTGCTGCTCCAAGGCTAACCTGCAGGTGAGTAGGGAGAGGGGTCTGTGTTCCCCGACTTTGTCCCCCTTAGCTTTTCTATGCTTCGTGTCGGTTTGGTTTAGTTTGGCTTGTCTGGGCTGGGCTAGGCTAGGCTAGGCTGGGCTGGGCTGGGCTGAGTTGGGCTGGGCTTGGCTGGGCTGGGCTTGGTTTGGTTTGGTTTGGTTTGATGGTATATTTTGCAGCCCATTTTATTTTCTATTTTGAGACAAAGTCTGGCTAAGTTTCTAAATTTCCCAGGCTGCACTCACACTTGCAGTCCTCCTATCTCAGCCTGCCATGGTGCTGGGATGACAGGTGTGCACCACCACACCCCGGATGATTGAGTTAACTTTTTAAAGAATAGGAAAACTAATTGAAAAGTTACAGTCTTAAGACAGAACAGCCAGAGGCAGGCTGGCGAAGGAGCCACTGGAAGGTTTACTCCCCCTGTACTGCCTGGCCCCTCTCCCAAGAGAGCTGGGATCTAGGTGCACCTGCGGCTCACCTCAGAGCTCGGTTTAAAAAGGAACCTCTTTCCAGGCCACCCTGGACGGAGGAAAGGAATGACAGAGCAGCACTTGCTGGTTCTTGAAGCTTGAGGGCGGGGAGGTCACACACTGATGCTTCCTCTTGCATTTCATTGGCCAAAACAAATCAGTGACAATTGGGTTGTACATGGGGAGTGGGGCAGAGATGCGCTGCCAAGCCAGGCAACCTTCCCCGTTCCCACACCCACCTACTCCATATTCATCACCCTCCTGACACACAGATTTCATGCTCTTATTCTCTGGCACAGTACCTTATGAGGTACAAAAGCACACTGCTCAGGTAAGTCAGTGGTGAGCAGCTAAATATTAGAAAGATGATTAGCATGGGAGAAAAATCAAAAAACGTTGACTGAAATATACCTCTTTGTCTCTCTTGTATACCTTAGTGCCAGGCTAAATAAATATTGGTGAACTACTTTGGTGGGCTTCCCTGGCAAGTTCTAGAATGTAAAACATACCCATGGACAGGGATCACTTCCCAGCAGTTGAACTGTACACAACTTTAGTGTTTTACATTTTTTTCCTGGTCTGTGTTAATGGCCCTGCATTGTGTACACACAAATGTCATTAAATGTATATGTCAACGCTCAGTGATGACTAGCATTGATTTCCCATTAAAACCTGCATAACTAAGAGCTTCGAGATGGGTGACTTCTTCAAAGTTGCCCAGTGAGGCAGCAACAGACCCATCCTTGAAAACTTGGCTTTGATCCCAAAGCCAGAGCCCACGGGTCACACTTGTTACCTTCTACAGTGAGTATAATTGATTCCTATAATAAGAGGAGGGAAGGAAAAGTTCGTTTAAAAGAAGGAGGAGACTTGGCGTGGGGGTGCACACACCTGTAATCCCAGCACTTGGGAGGCTGAACACAGAAGGATTACTATGAGTTCAATCTGTGTAGTGAGACCCTGTAGACCTCTACTACTACATAAAAAAATTTTTAAAAGATTTATAAAAGATGGAGGAAGAGAAGAGGAAAAGGAAAAGAAAGAAAAACAAAAGGAAGTGGCCAGACAGAAGAAGAGGAAGAATCTCCTAATAAAGAGCTTATACCTTCCAACTGGTTAAAGTCCAGCAACCTTGCTAGAAAATCCTCTGCAAGAAACATTGATGTTTTCACAATGCCACACCCATGCAAACATTAACAAATCCCCTGGGTGTTTTTCTGCCTAATCCAGGCATCCATCTGACTCATGGGAAATTGATTGCAAAGTTGGCTGATTCCCGAGAGGAACTCTCCCTTCATTTTGGCCAATCAGCAATCCCGAAACACTAACCATGTAGTTCATCAAATACAGTGCTTCTTTAGAATCTGTGGGATGCATGTGATCTATTTTTCTTTGTTTCAATACTGGATGTGGGAGTTTCCCACTGAGCTACATCCCTAGCCTTTATTAATTTATTGATTTATGAGATAGGATTTTGCTAAGTTGCTAAATTGTGCAGGCTGGACTCTATCTCAGTCTCTCAAACTGCCAGGATTATAGGAATGTGCCACTCATACTCTGTTCTAGAAATCTTTTGAAAATGAAGAACCCATAGCTCTCCCAGCTTTGTAAAATAAGTGGATTGCTTCCTCCTTTACATGCCAGACCCTGTAGCCCTCAAAAGTTTTGCACAATAAATGAAATCTCCACTCCTGTAGTGGAGGCGCTGTCCACCCCATTGCTAACAGAGGGCAAGAAGTAGAAGAATTCCACAGGTCCTATTTCCAGAGCAGAAGACCAAAAGGCCAAAGCAACAAGTGGTCACCAAAAGAAATATTTTTAGAGAGCTTCACTCACTAGAAGTAACAGATGTCTTTCCCTTTGTTCTTCGCCCTCTCTCTGTCACAAAGCAAACCTGTCACGGCAGCATCACTGCCACCAATGTCAGGGCATTCCACACCTCCAGGGTCTTGGATGGGATCCTCGCACGATCTCGTTTTAGAGGTCACTCGACATTGAGCTCTTTGTGAGAATGAAGCCAATCGCAGCCTCCCACTCTGTGCCCCTATCGTGCCCACCTTCCATTCTCAGCGGACGCTACTACATGCATAATCTTTTAACAAAAAGACAACCTAGAGGGGCCTGGGAGATGGCTCAGTAGCATAAGCACTTGCCTGACAAGCGTAAGGTCCTGAGTTCAAGCCTCAGTCCTCTCTTCCGCACACAAAAAGACAATCTGTAGCCTGCCCCTAAGTCCTGCAAATTACAGATATTAAAGGGGATTTTATTTTTGTACAATCACAACATTCTTATGTATCCATACGTCTCTTACAAATGAGGCTGCTAGTCTGTTATTAATTCTTGGCTATCAGGGTAGAATAGTCTTGTATTTTAAATTGAATAGAACAAATATCACTTTAGCTTGGAAAACTGAATTTAATACTGTCCTACATTCATGATGCATGCAGGGTATGTTTTTCGTTTGAGTCCCCCCCAGGACCTGAGATTCTTATCTACATTTGCTTTTTTTAATTCGTTAAGTTTATTGGTACAGTTTAGGTGTATAATAATGATCACATTCGTCGTAGGCAATTGATACCGATATATGATAGATCTTGATTTTTTTTCCTACTTCCCTATACTCTCTTTCACCCCTCTTTCCCTCCTTATTTGAAGAAAGCTTTGTTTATTGCTTTCTTTCTTTTCTCATTTTTTTCCATATAGAAAAAAATTCCAAAGTAGATCCATGACTCAAAGTTAAAAAAAAAAAAAAAAAAAAAAAAATTAAAAAAAAAAAGGAAAAAAAAAAAAAAAAAAAAAAAAAAAAAAAAAAAAAAAAAAAAAAAAAAAAAACTTTAAAAAAGGAAGGGGATAAATAAATTAAGATAAAAATATGACAATTAAGCAATTTTTCTAGATATAATTTATTTTCAAAGTGGATAAATCAGTCTTCATAAAAACAAAGGAGAACTAGGGCGATAGCTCAGTAGAGTAAGCGCTTGCCTGGCAAACACAAGGGCCTGAGTTCAAGCCCCGGTTCAAAAAAACTAAAGGAAAAGCCACTAAACATGGTCAAATAATCCAGCGAGACACTTTTTGCCTAGAAAACTTAACAGCTCACTCCAAATTGTCTGTCACCTTAATATGAAAATGGTTGGTATATTTGCTGAAAATGAAGTGTGTGGTTTTGGTTTCGGTTTTGTGCTGGGATTGAACTCAGGACCTTGTGCTTGTCAGGTGGGTGCATCTCTCTGGCCCCTGCAGCGTGTATCTGCTGAAGGCACTGACCCCTCTGTGGCCCATAGGCTGGTCTGCCTTTCAAAGGAAGGGCTGGGGTGTAGCTCAGTGGTACAAACAGGTACTTAGGAGGCACAAAGCCCTGGGGTTGGCCCCCAGCCCACAGGTTGGTGATGGAGGGACACACACAGGCTCTTCCCCTCCCCACTGTCGCATCATTTTTTGGTACAAGTAGTGTTTAGTTTGATGGTGTTAAGTTTGTGGCGCATCTATAACTCCCACCCTGTGAGTGGCAGAATTGCCACAGCACGAAGGAGGTACCGAAGATGAAGGCAGGGCCGGGGAGATAGCTCGGCCATCCGAGGGCCTGCCTGGCAAGCACAAGAACCCAGATTCGATCCCAGGTGTGTCAGCCACTGAAACCAGGCATGGTGGTGCACGCCTGCAATCCCAGCACTGGGGAGGCTGAGACAGGAAAATCACTACGAGTCTGAGCTGCATAGTGAGACCCTGCACCAAAAAATAAGATTTAAATAATTTAATAATAATCTAAAATGTTTACTTATTTAAGCAAATAGGAAAAATGGAAGCAGGGTGATTGTGAATGCCGGTGGTGGTGTTTGTTTTTTATTTGGTGCCCGGGCAGAGAAGGCTTGATAGGGAGGGCTCCCCGCCCTCCCCACCACCTCCTGCTCTGCTGACCCAGCACAGAACAAGGTGGCCACCCCGCCCTCCAGCTGCCAACTTCTCACCATGGGTGACATTGTGCAACCAACCCGAGATCAGCGGCCCCCAGGGACTGCTGTGGGGCATGCCCCGGGGAGGCCAAGTCAGGAAACAAGCTTTTACTGCAGCCTCTCCTTCCGCAGGAAGCCTGCTTTTCCTCAGACTGACCCCGGTGACACCTGACTCCCTCTGACACTTTCCAAGCATCCTCGGGAAAACGCTGTCCATGTGACTTAACACTCAAAATTCAGAAACTTTCCAATACTTTCTGGCTGAATTGGAGGGGCTTAAACCATATGGGCTTTCTGTAATGTAAAGTGAATACAAAAACACACCCACTCATTTCAGAAAGATCAGCAAGAATCAAAATGAAAGATCCTTGTGCTCAACGGTCCACCAAGGGCAAGGTACTAAGTCAACATTCCTTGCGCTCAGAGTTCTCATGTTACAATTTTTTTATTGGGTTTATTTATTTGGATGGGAGCTCTCTGTGTTGTCCAGGTTGGTCTCAAACTTCTGAACCTCCTGCCGTAGCCTGTCCAGCAGCTAGGATTGTGCTGTGTACCACCACCACCATGCTTGGCTCAACAATACTTGGAGCTGAAAAATTAAGATACATGCCATGTTTTTCTAAAAATCAAACAATAGGGGCTGGGGAGACAGTTCCATGGCACAAGTGCCTGCCTGGCAAGTGCAAGGTTGTGAGTTTGAACCCTGGTTGTGCAAAAAAATAAAAATAAAACAATAGCAAATTATACGAATAAAGCGCAACCTCCATCCCATCCCATTTCCCGCAATTTTCGAAGCTGTGGAGAATCAGAGGAGACTTGGAAATCATCAATATGTACACAGTAGAAAACTCAGTTAAGGTGTAGACTGGCAGATAGACAGCTGGCTAGGCCAGCAGTGTAAGCTCTTCATACAAACAAGCTCTGGGTAACTCTGAATTTCAGTTGGTATGTAAATGTGTTCAATGACATTTAAATGTCTTCTCTGATGGCAGTACAACATGTGATGCTTACTTGGGAATCTCAGAATGATTCTTTCTAAAATTAAAAATTATGTACCATCCAGCATTTTCCAAGACTGGCTGGCATCACTTTCAATGAAATCAATTAAAAATGAAATTGCTGGCCAGGGAGATAGCTCAATGGTCTAACTAAGTGCCTGCCTAGCAAGCATAGAGACCCAGGTTCAATCCCCAGTACCATGCCAGCCACCAAAACCGGGTGTGGTGGCACACACCTGTAATCCCAGCACTGGGGAGGCTGAAACAGGAGGGCCGCTACAAGTCTCAGCTGCACAGCGAGACTATGTAACAAACACCTAACATTTTTAAAGAAACTGCTAAATGTGTTACTTTTCATTGCGCAGTGTTATGGTTTATGTCTAGTCGTTTCCCCAAAACCTCATACAATCATGGGGCGGGGACTTCTAGAGTTTGAGACTTGAGTCATGATCCTCTGGGATTATGTGTTTTAGTACTGATGGGACTATGGCTCTGAGTGCTGCTGGGATTACTTGATTCTTGATCCACTGGGATTGTGTTTTAGTACTGATGGGATTATCAGTCTGAGTATGGCTGGGATTATTGGTTTAGCCTAAGGTGGATAGGCTAAGGCAGAGAGCCTGAATGTGATATAAAGAGAGACAGAGAGACAGACTCACGCTGTTGCTCTGCCGCCCTGGTTGGTCAGCTGCCTCTGTTGCGATTATTGCTGTTCCACCGCCATGAACCGGATGCTCTCTGCCCTGTTCCACTCAGCCTTGGGCCAGCCGAATATGGACTGAAACCTCCAGCAACTGTGAGCTAAATAAACCTTTCCTTCCTTCATTTTGAGTGTTGGGTATTTGTTCCAGCAATGAGTAAAAAATGACTAAGACATCCAGTAAATGAATTTGCAGAAAAGTGAGCCAGAAAAAGCAAATATTCAAACGAGATAGAACATTAGCAAATTATTTATTCATTCATTCATATGAAATTATACTAAAATAGCCCTCTTTTGCAATTTGTAGTCTATGTTATGCTTATATGCCACCATTATCCTTATTGGGTTTTCTAACTAGTAAACACACTGAGCACACACTAGTCTTTGGAAACACTAAACACAAACTATCACTGACCTATATCCTTAGCTCCCAAAATGAAATATTTTGAAGTAAAAATCTATGCATTTTTAGTATCTTTAGAATCACTTTTTCTACTTTTAGACAAGGAATTCTACATTTCCATTTTGGACCAGGCTCTGCAAATTTTGATGCTGGCTGGAAACGTGTGGTGTTGTAAAATCTCACCATCATCTCCCAGCATGCCTTGAACAGAGAAGGCAAGCAAGTTTTCATTTTAGGGGGTCAGCCTGGGATCCCTAGAATGTGTTGGGGAAGGAAAGACAGGAGCATCAAGCCCCAAGCTGCTTCCTATGCGTGGAGTGGGAGAGGGCAGCGAGGGGAGGCTGGCTCCTGCCAGCCAGGCGCGGACCCTGGAGCTCCTGCAGCACAGGAAGCTGGCAGGTGGACGTGGCTGGGGCTACACTGAAGGCCCCATCTTCCATCTGCCAGGGCAGCAGAAGGCAGGGTGTCAGCCTCAGAGAAAAGCAGATCAGGGGGGCACCAAGGTCTGCTGGAGAACGCGGCAGCCACTGAGGACTGAGGCGGTGCAGAGGGGCCAGTGTGAGCCCCTGGGGTGACTGCAAGCAGGTCCCCAGCACAGCAGGCCCAGAAGCACTTGGACCACAGTCTTGATGGAAGAGCATCAAGTGACAGAGCTGTCGCTGATGAAGACTCTGCATCTCTCCTTTTTACTCCCTCTCCTGTCGCCCCACTTGGGAGAAGGTGGAGAAGGACCAAGCAGAGAAGTGAGGGACAGAGAAAAGAGAAGCTCCCTAGCTTTCAACCAGCTGTGTGAGTGGAGTTTTAATCCTACATGTGGTCATACTGTTCTACTCTCTGGGGTCTTTGTCCCCCATGCCACACATCCCAAGGGACGCATGTGGAGTGAAGGGGTGACAACTACAGAGAAGCAAACCCTGTCCCATTGTCCTCTGCTGGATTGATGTCAGCAGCTAGTTGCGTGCACAATAATACACATTTATTTTATTTTTTATGTATTTTAGTACAGGGTCTCACCACACAGATTGGACTCATAATGAGTGATCCTCCTGTTTTCAGCCTCCCAAGTGCTGGGATTACAGGCATGTGTCACCATGCCCAGTCTCATTTGCTGTCTCAGTGCACCCCAGGTGTGGGGCTAGCATGGCAGACCAGGGATTGAACCCCCCCGCCCCTGCATTTGCCTAAGCAGGAGCTTTAATCCACTAAGCTATCTGGCTGGTTCAATAATATGCATTTTTAAAATTGCAAATGGCCTCTGGTGGTTAAGAGCGGTTTGTGGGGCTCACAGTGGGTGAGTGTGGGTGGCCATGGGAACGCGGCCTGGGGACCTGCTCTGATCCCTGCCACCTTCCTCTCTGCCCCATTCTCCTGAGCTGTTTTGCCACCTGCCATGAGCTCAGCTTCCCTTCCTTTACCTTCCCTGTGCCCCGCTGCCTTGACATTTATGCGTACTGACTCTGGATTAATTCACCTAGAATGTGAGCCAGATTACACCTCTCCTTCAAGTTGTGGATGCTGGGTATCATGTCCAGCAATAAGAACCCTAATACATAGCCTTGTGTGATAGACCTGGTGCTGTCTTATTTTTTCTTTCAGCAACTTACCTTAGGCATGGTTCCATGTCAGTACCAACAGAGCTGATTGTTTCTTTTAAGGACTACACCATATTTGCTATGCTTTGAACATCTCTGCCTAAACTTGTACTGAAGTTTAATCTCCACCATGAAGTATTTAAAAGAGGTGGAGATGCATAGGATTGAGAGAGATCATCAGGATCAGTGCCCTGGGATAGCTTCCATGGCTTTATAAGAAGAGGAAGAGATTCATGTTAGGCGGGTTGGCCTCTCCCCGCGGATGCCTTTCACCATGTTCAGACACAGTCAAAGGCCCTCACCAGAAGCAGAACAGAAGCCGGCTCCATGTTCCCGAATCTTCAGCTAACAAAACTCCAATCCTTATAAATTACCCAATGTGGAGTATTCAGTGACTGCACTAGGAAGCAGTCAGAGACAGGATGACACGCATGGCTGCACCACAAGGAAGACAACCTGTTAATATGGCCCCTGGTGCCGGCTATTTAGCTGGTCTTCAGTCTTTTCAGTAGGGATCATCCTTTCTAAATTTCCAGAGGCAACATGGCAAGTGATATCACTCCCAATTGTGCTAGAGGCTGATCTAGGAATCTAGATGCCTGCTACTAAGCCATGCACTGAATAGACATGTCAAAATGCAAAACAAAACAAAGAAATGCAAAACGAAGCATCTTTTCTCCCTACTTTTCTTTGAGTACTGAAAAAAGATCACATGTAATGAGTATATATTATTATTTTAATGAATTAACAAAAATGCTTGGACTGTCTCATTTTACTAAATAATGATAGGTATAACCCACATAAACAAAGGATGTTCAGGATCCTCAATAATATCTCAGAATATAGAGGACCCAAAGGCTTGAGAGCTA
>PVKN010013423.1:0-19927 GCA_004027915.1 Capromys pilorides | reverse complement strand
CAAGACTCTGTCTCAAAACAAAAAAAAGCCTACTAATGCAGAAATATTTAAGATGAATAAGGGTACTGGGACAGACCCTACAAGCAAAACAATTCTTTGTTTCATTGATTTCTTTCTTTTTAAATATACATTGTTTTAAAAGATTGAGGAAAAAGTTGCTAGAAGAAGACAGTGATAGGATGCGTTGAAAAAGGCTGAGAATCACTGGTACAGTAAGGTTGGTTGTGTGATTTGAGTAGAGCCCTTAGTGTCTCTCGGCCTGCTTCCCAGAATCCTCAGCCATGCTGCAGGGATAGACGCTTCTCTACCACACACACTTTTGGAGAGACTGATTTTTTTCCCAAATTTTATGGAAATTCTTTAAAACATTTACTAAATCTAAGAAGTCCTTTTTTATTGGTAAATATTTGATTCTGTCTATTGCTAAGGACATTTATCATGGACTTTTGGGAGAACATGCAGTTTAAAAGGTAGAACATGCTCCGCTTTGGGCTATTGCTATAAATGGACCAATTGATGCAGTAGCAAAGGATACTGAGGCATAACTGTTAGCAGCACAGGTTGATTCAATCCAAGTTGACAAGTCTACAGACATTGATAAGGTAATGATGCTTTTCTTAATGCAATATATTCTTAGCAGGCCGTGCACGAGAGTATGTTATGTGAACTTTTGTTGACAGCCAATACCACAGCTGTAGATGTATTCACCTCTTGAGTTATTACAGATCAGGTAAACTGAATTGACCCATTTTATCCAGGCATATGCACAGACAGAGTGGCTCCCAGGAATAGTCAGTTTTCCAGTTTCACTACTCAAGGAAGTCCTTTCGGAATATGAGTCCACACACTATGTCATCCATAGAGAAATGTTAGCTAGTCCCAAAACATCACCTGGACTTTACAATATTTTGTGGGGTGTAGTTAAAAATTATGAGCTACATTCCAGAAAATGTCCCTAACTCACTTCTACTTGCACAGTTGTGTGAGGAAATGAACAGGGAGCACCATGTCTCCTCTTATACATGCAAGTGAGCTGACTTTCTGAATGTAGATCACTGGCCAGAATTTTAAGCTGTGGGAACCACTTCCAAGATTTCTTTTAGAAAAACAATCGTCACTGACTGCATATTTCAGTGACACGGAACGGCTCACAAAATGCATTGCTTACTCATGTGGCATGTCCATCACACTCAGGGAAGTCAATCTGTCACTTTAGAGTGAGTGAAAACTCTGTTCAAGTCAGTAGATAAAGTGGCTGCATTTAAAGCCAAGTGGGATTGTGGGGGCTTTGAGTTAGCACTGGAATTTCTGACATGTTTCAAACCATAGAAGAACATTGTAAAAGAACCAGAGCTAAGGCCATTCCTCTCTTACCTGGGGCGTGGTCACTGTACTCAGTTTTGAAAAATAAAAGTTGGGCACTATTTTCTAACCAAACAAGACCCATTAGTTTGGAAAGAGTGATCTGCAACTGATTCAGGAATAAGCCGGGTGAATTGACCTTATCTGTTCTAGAAAAGAGTCACCTGCTTGAGATTACAAATGATGGTGGCTTTAAAAGTGTGTTTGAGACAACTTCGACTCTCTGTGCAGCCTGGTTAGAGCCAGAGCAGAATAACCTGAGGCTGCCAGAGCAGCACGGACAGCCTACTTCCATTTCCCATATCTTTCCTTTTCTGCAAAAGCGGTGACCAAATAAGATTTGAGTAGACAAAGCAGCATGTCTTAGGCACCCCTGTCTTCCATCACCTCCAGATAGGACTGTTCAGTTTTAAAAAATTGAGCTCAGAAGTTCCACTGATTCTTTACTGTGGCGAGTTGTATAATTACATCATTATGTAATATACTGTAAAATAATAGAAGTAAAGTACACAGTAAATGAAATGTGGTTGAGTCATTCACAACCTGCCACTGTGGAAAAATCATCTTCCACAAAACTTGGCACTGGTGCCAGAAAATTTGGGGACTGCTGCAATAGGAAAAATAAATCTTGTTCACAATTTACATGTATAAAAACATATTTTCTTTTTTACCAGTAACCTTAATGTCAATTTAAAGCCTAGAATTCAATCTCAGTTACTCTATTTAATTGCACAGAGTTCTGAGGATACACAGAGTGCCAAGGTGTATGTACATATGGTAGGAAAGGGGGTGTCGGGCCACAATACACATTGTTCCATGTGGGTGTCTTCAGGCCATCCACTTGTCCTCAGCTGTCAACCTTTTGTAGGAGAAAGAGACTCCCAGCCAAAAAGATAACTGGTATGAGTTTTTGTTCTTCAAAATGAATTTTAGGAGCAACAGAGGTTAAGAGCAAAATATATTTATTGAGGGAAAGAAAGCTTTTGTCCAAGAAAGAGACAAAAGGGGACTGGAGTGAGTTGCCACAGAAGCTATCTTTCTAAGGAATTTTTATAGAGCAAATCCCTGAGATGAGGTGGGTCTAAGGTGAAAAATATGGGAACTGCAAGGTGGGCATGGGGCAGGACAAAACTATGGTCAACCAATAAGATTATAAGCATAATTGCTCAGGTAAAATTGATTTAATGGGGATCAAATGGGGAAGCGTGTCATGTAGCAAGTGGGCATGAATACAGAACAGTGGCTTTTCCTGTAGAGAACTGGGTTAATTCCTGGCTTTCTAAAGGAGAGATAGAAGACTATGTAGAATATCAATCTCTGACGCTCATCTTTAGGGAGGTATGTATTTGCCTGGTCTTTGGTCGTGAGGTCTCGCCCACATTGGGAGTGTCTGTCTCTCCCACAGTTGTAGGGTGTCTTGTCTTCCATGCTGTCTCCTTCGAGAGCCTCGCCTTGTCTGATTGCCTTGAGTATCTCCATCTCACTCAGTTGTCTACAGCAGACCCACGTGCCTGGCCAGTGCCACTTCTCTCTGTCCAGGTGGTACCTGCGGACTCCACACTTCTCCCTGCTATTCCTGTGCCTCATTGAAGAAATGGGATTTTTCTCTTCTGGTCAGACTGTCTCAGGTGCCCGTTCTTATACTTAGCAAGGACTCCAGTTCTCTCTGCTTCCTGTCCCTGGGCTCAGTCAGCTTTCCTCATCTGTGGCTTGATGCTAAGGTGCTGATACAGGCTAAGCAGTTACCAGAGGAAAAGGTGCATCTGTTTTCTGCTCTCTGCTCTGCCTACCCAGTCTGGGGACGTCCCTCATAATTCCCAGAGAAGCCCTGGTTTCCTAACAATCCCTTTTCACATCCTTTTCCTCTAAATTTTATTTTTTCTTGAAGCCTTCATCCTTCCCCTGGGGCCTGGAGTTCAGCCTGCTCAGTGCCTGCTTCCCGCCTCCACAGCCACATCCTTCCTTGCGATAATGAGCACAGAACTGCCTGGGTACCTGAGGGGACAGAGCCAGCAGCAGGAAACGCTGACAGAGGGGAAGCTCAGTTAATATTTCATAAGAGTTAATATTTTAAAATCCTGCTACTTCCTCCAATAATAAGAATGGCTATGTGGAAGTGATCAGGAATGGCTGAGCTTGAAACAGTCCACATAAAAAAACTAAAATAAATTTCAGGTGCTGAAGAAAGAAAAAGAATCACAGATGCTCTGTGTGATGCGCTTGCCTTTGAACCCCGCTGCATTCCTGGTAAGCGGCAGTTTTGTCATGTGATTTTTCCGCCACTTGCCCACCCCTGCATCCTTCTCTGAGGCCGAAGTGCTGGAGGGGCACAGCTGTCTTCTGCCCTGCGGCCTTCAGGTAGCGCTGGTTCGGCGTCCTCGAGCCAGCGTTCGAGGCACCTGCTGCAGCCTCCGAAGGGCAAGCAGCCACCCTCCTCCCCACCATCTCTGCCTCCCAGGCTCGGCCACTCCTGCTATCCTGTCAGCCTGCATTTTCAATTACTGTCTTTGAAAAATGTCCAGGTGGACCTATTAAATCAATAAACCCGATGAGCTGAAAACAAGGCAATGGCAATTGTGAGGCTTCCCTTGGGATAATTGGGAGAGGACCGTGGGGTGCTGCTGAAAATCCAAGCCTGCAAGTCACTGCTTTGAATAAAGGGAGGACAACAACTGCACCACTTCTTCCATTAAAATGCATGAAATTTAAAGAATGTCCCTGTTCTTCTCTGTGCCCATCAATCTTTATCCTTTTATGCACTGAAAGCCTAAATATTTATTAACTTCAATTTATAGAATTTATTATAGTCACAGCCAGCCAAGGAACATAAGCATTTTACAAATAAGTAGCACATTTAAAATGGCATCATTTAAAATAATTAGCTAATAACTGCCCTTCTATTTTAAAGACACAGATGCTACTTTACTTAATAAAATAACACAAAAAGAAGTTCTAGCACAAGGTTCCACACTCAATAAGTTCACACCAGCTTAATCAGCTGAGTGCATCTGGCATTGTTTTAAGAACAAAAGCAGTTGCTCACATCTGGGGACTCACGAAGCCCATTCAACTGGCCAGCATTCTTCGAGGGAGGGAAGAGCTTTTCAGAAAATCCATTCTGGCCACAGTCCATTCTGCTGGCTTTGCCCAACTATGAAATCAGAAAGCTGCTTTTGTATGGTTACACAAAGCGGTAAGAGCCCAGCCCAAGACTCCTGTCATTTAGCTGGTCACCTAGGCACCATCTTTAAGAGTAGCTAGAGAAGATGGCAGGAGTTGTGGAAATGAAAAGGGAGAAGCTTTGGCCATAATCTTTATCAATAGAGACTCTACCTCACTTTAAGTAGATAGACAACTGGAGTTGGCTCTGCTTTTCTAGCCTGTAAAGTGCTAAGACCCAGCCTGTTTCTTTCCATACATTCCTACACGATGTTAGGGAGCTGCTTTTCTTTTAGCATTCGTTGATGGCGACTTTCTTCAAAAACTACAAGCCGCCATGCAGATGTTCTGTCTTTTGTCCCTGTCTCCTTCATCACGCTTGTTACTCAACCAGTGTAATTTTTGGTGATTTAATGGGAAAAAGCAAACGAAGGAACATAAGTGGAAATTCTGCCCCCCAGAGAAAACCACTTTTCCTAGGCAGTATAGGGCTCTGCCAATTTATGCAATCATCTGGTTTTCAAAGATCAAAAGAAAATCACATTTCATATACATCGAAATGCTGTGATTTGTTTTTGTGGCTTTTGTCCCACCATTTGCCATATTACCATTCCTTTTAAAGCAATTTAAGAGAAAAAGAAAAAAGACAGGAACTTTAAAGCTGCTCAGCCACCCAGGATGAGCACAAACTTTGTACGAGGCAAGCTCTGTTTTTCCTTTGACACCTTCAAGTAGACTACTGGGTTCTGTCCTTACCTCCACTCTCCAGTTACAGTTAGAACACAGCAAAGGGGAAAGACACAAACGACACAGAATTTGTGTGGCTAACGCTGAGATCACAGCTGGTAACAGAAGCAGATGGAAACAGAACCAGTTGGGGAGCTGCTGTTGGACTCCAACTGGCACTGCCCACCTTTGACTCTTGTGCTTGGCTGCCCTGTGTCCCCCACGGGATGGGAAAACATTCCTATCGCCACAATTACATTATGTGCCTTACGTTCTGATTTGCATAAATGAATTTGTTCCATAACCTAGAGAACAACTCTGCATTTATAGTTTTTTTAAAAAACAAAAAATATACTCATAGTGAAAACACTGCTTTGTTACCTGCTTTCTTATTGGCACTTGCCTATTTATGCCGTAAATAAATACAGACAGTTGTCATGGATACAGGTCGACTGTTGTATAACTAGGTGACAGGTTACTGGCATAGTTTCCAATCAGTGTGTGTTTGGGTGCCCCAAATGCATTTGATTCTCAGGAACACCTCAGCCCAACTCTGGTTTCAGTGACAGCTGCATAGGAAGTGCCATGAGAGGTCTGTCTGGCCTGGTGCTACCAGCCCATCTCAAACTTTCCACAAAGGCAACTACTGAGTGTAATTTATACAAATGTGTATGCATAGCTGGCGCAGGGGGCCCAAGGGACATTTCTTCAGGTGAGGTCCTGGTTAAAGAACACAGGTGTGCAAAGCTTCAGCAACAATAGCAGGCAGCATGGAGGAGAGCAGGTAACCAGAGAGAGCCACCTGCGTCTTTGTTGTATAATTTTTATACGGGTTGCTGTCTCATCTTACGTTCTTATATAGTGCCATAACCAGTGCATATATGTTCACCTGTGCCAAGTCATGATTGCATAGCTGTATCCCACTGTGCACCTGTGCTACCCAAGCGAGCAGGGTCACATCCTCAGGTGTCCTAAAACATCCCTGAGCTTTGAAGCAACCTGAGTTGTTCCACTCTGTTATGGTTTGTGCACAGATGTCTCCCTAAAGCCTCATGAAGTCATGGGGCAGCTTCTGCAATTTGTAATTGATTATTGTGGAAATGGGTGCTGCACCTGCCCTGGGGCAGGTGATTTGCATTTCAATGTAAGGAAGGAAGAGAAGTTAGCTGCTTGAGCAGCTAGCTCTCCCTGCTCTTTTGCTCTTAGCTGCCACCATGAAAGGTTGCCCTCTGTCATGTGCCTCTCTGCCTTGGAGCCAGCTGAATATGGACTGCAACCTCCAGTAACTGTGAGTTAAATAATCCTTTTCTTCTCTCATTTTGAGTGTCGGATATTTGTCCCAGCAATGAGAGAAGAGTAACTAAGACACCCTCAACATGTGACTATTGGTTAAAGCAGGGTAACTATTCATAAATCCTAATCATTCAAAGAGACAGTGCTAGAAGGCTTCAAAGCTAAAAAAAAATAGCACCACGTCCTCTGGCCTCTGAGCACCTTCAACCATTGGAAAACAGAATGGTGGAATAAATTCTCCAGCTCCCTGTCCTTCTAGAAGGAAGCTTCCAGAGGCATCCAAGGGGCACTCAGGAGGATGCCACAGAGTGAGCCCGGCAGTCCAAAGCCTCAGCCTCCTTCTTCTCTACCTCCTGCATCCCTCCTGCATCTTGGATATGAGCTGCGTGCAGGCAGGCAAGTCTTGCTCTCTCAGGTTCTCAAGCAAAATAGGGAATACGGTCCAGCAGCCTGCAGAAGCTGCCCTTGACTGTGCGTGGCTGCCGTGTCTGAAGGTCCTTGAGATGCACATTGCTGAGTCCAAGGCATAGGTTTTTAAAAAGCAAGCACCCAAAGGTACTCCATTTAACAGAGCTCCCTACTGTAAAAAATTGATTTTATTTTATTTGCTTTTGCCCATTCAATCCCAGAGCTATCATGAACTGAAGCAAAGCATAGATAAGGGTACTAACTTGTGGTAGTCTTTTCAGCTATCCCCTCTTGAGGCCCAGCAAATCACTGCCTTTGGTTCTTCTGAAATCATGATGAGTGGAGTAATTGGAATGCACATGCACTGTCTCCCAGGCTGACATCTCATTTTATTGCTTGGTAGTTATGAAGAATGAATAATAATTTTACTACTGAAAAGAGTACTTATGGGGCAAGTAAGAAATAAGAAAAACATTCACTCATAAGTTAAGCCACAAGGAAATAAAACCAACCTCAAGATAAAATGTATGTTTCTGAAACAGCTCAATCTTTATATCACTCTACTACTGGAGCTCTTAATTATTAGTAGTAAAGTCTCTGAATTTTATTATATACCCAACATCAGTGGTGAGAAATGTGTAAGCAACTGCACAAAATAGTGCAAAATGAGCTCTGCAGCACACGGGCTCTGATAGGGCGGCACTGTGATCCCAGTCTGGTGGGGGCATGCCGAATTTGGATGAGCCTCAGACTTTCTGTGAGGGGAACTGTTTGAGCATATGTTTGCATGTGTGACTTATACAAATGCATATGTGATTATTTTTTAAATTAGGCGAAGCAATTCGTAAATCCTACTCTTTTAAAGAGGCAGTGCACCTTCCTGACATCTTGTAGGAAGTCTATTTTTAAGTGGTACATAAAGCATTTCTCCTGGAAAACACTGGCAAGCTCTGCCTTCTTGGATGGCCTCCCTAAAAATGGAAGAAAAAAAATTACATCTTCCTTGGCTATTTGCCACCAACATCAATAGCTGCAGCAAAGGCATTCTGACTGCTATTTATTCTGTCATAATTACTATCACCAAACTTGCATGATTACAGCATTTGTAATTTTGTTGATTATAAATAGTCCTGATGCTGTAATACATTAGGAAAGACTGGCAGTATTATGGAGATGTGATTCATTCACACAATGATAGCTGTACCTCTGAGGACAGTAATGCAGACATATCCTGGTGTGTGTATCTTCCCATGTCCTCACCCGCCACTCACTCCTACAAAGCCTTCCTTTAAATCTCGCCACCATTGCTTTGCAGAAGTCCTTTGAACAGTCTAGCCTGTGCTTTGTATTAAAAAAAAATGATCCTTTGATAGTATATGGACCAAGTAATATTCTGGCTTGGAGCATTTGCTAAGAGCAGAGGCACTGGATTGTAAAAGCCCACTAGAGCCACTCCTATTGCTATTTTGACAGTGATACATCTTCCTTTTGGCAAGAATCCTATTGGGCGAATTCTTATAGTCTTGGCTCCTCTATATTTTCCTGTTTAATATATTTTGTTTTCTGAGGGAGAAGGTTAAAGGGCATAATCAGGCTTTTGTTTAAAACACTCTTATATTAGGAAGGAAATCTACACTTATTGTGTAATTTTAGTTTTTAGAAATTAGCACAGTCACCCGGATAGAGTGAATTCCCCTGCAGAACAAAGAGTTTTGCCTTTCCCAAGCATGCTCCCTTTCTGAGGAGTGATGTTTTCACTTAACATGGTGCATGCCGAATGAAGCTGACATACTTCCTGATTTTTGGAAGCTCCCTGCTGGGTTTCCAGGAACACTTTGCTGTTAACATAAACCTTCCTTTATTGATCCAGAACTAGAAAAATATTCAGTGCCATAGTAACACTCAGTGACAAAGGGAGAGCGTTTTGGGCAACTCTGGCTCATGGTAGACATGCAGGGGCCTGCGCATGTCCATCAAAATCCATGAGATTTATCTTATGGTAGGTTTTGTTAAAAGCTGAAAAATAGATAGTAACATCTCAATTATGGAGGTACAGTGTGATGTTTCATGGTCATTTTTTGTGCTCGTATTCATATATAGCAACTCCACAACCTGAGATCATCTAGGATAATCAACATTCTATTGTTTCTTCATTTTGCCTTATTTCAAGATATAAAAAAAGATATCACTTTAAGTAAGAAGTGAAGAAAGAAGAACAAAAAAGATGTCATCTAAGAAAGCCTCATTCCAATGTTTACTTCAAAATATTTATTTTCCATACCAGAAAGATTTTTTAAGCAAATCAGTCTTTTGTCTAGCTTCTAAATTTGTTTCATGTTTAAATTTGCATTATGTCTAATCTCACCTTTCTGAGGCTACATGTAGACACAGAACACATGCAAATTATGAAGCATATTCATTACATAGCTGTTGTGTATAGATCTAACTTTTTTAAATGTTAGATTTTTAGTAATATGATTTTATTTTAAGAGGTTAAAGAAAATTCAGCCCCATTGTGGAACTTATTTGTAGTATGGATTAAGCCTTCTTAACAAATACGAGTAATTCTAGAGGGAAAAGTATTCCTGGAGGGAATGTAGACCTTTCTAGGTTATTATTTAAAATTTTTGAATGCCAATGACCTTCGAATTTTTGCACAGTTATAAATATCCGAAGGAAATATTCTGATTTTTATTTTCTTGTAAGTATGTTAACTGTGTAAAGCCTTTTTATGGTACCTAGAAGTGGGGATGAAAAATTTTAGTGGCTCAAGTGGCTGCTGGGGAGGAATGGCTGGCCCTGAGAGTGAGTAACCAATTCCACATTTACTGTAATTAGGGATCTCACCCCATGGAGATCATTACCGCCATCCATCAGTATCTGTGGGTGGTTTTGATTCCAGAATCCCCCAGAAATCCTCAAAGCTGCAGAAGCTTAAGTCTCTTATATAAAATGGTGTTGTATTTGCACATAACCTGTACAATCCTCCCATGAACTTTAAATCATCTGTAGATTAGTTATAATACTAAATTCAATGCAAATGGTTGGCAAGTAGTTGTTATACTATGTTGCTTAAGAATAAAAAGAAAGTAGAGCAGGCCAAATATCTCAGCAGATTAAAGTACCTACAAGCAGGAGCAGGGGCCAGGGTTCCATCTCCAGGCCTGTCATGTGGGCTTTGACCCTGGGGTACAATGAGATTGCAATTGAGACTGGGCATGGTGGTGTACCTGTAATCCCAGCTTTTGGGCTTTTGGGAGGCTGTAAACAGGTGGACCACTACAAGTCCAAACTAGTAGTGAGAACCTGAACACCCTATAGACCCTTCCCTAAAATAAAAAAGAAAAAAGAAAAAACCAAGAAAAATGTCTGTACATTTTTAGGAGAGATTCAGTTTTTAAAATTATTTTTGACTTTTAGTTAGTGAACCCTCAGGTTCAAACACTAGGGATATGGAGGGTCAATTATATGTCAAAATGCTTCCAAAATACTTTTATGTCCCTAGATACATTTTGTGGGGGGATCTCAATGAGAGTCACATATTGTTTACCTTTTCATTTTCTTAATTCAAAGAGTTCTTGCTCTGAACAGAGTTTGCCAGGACCAGCGAAATGGCTCAGTGGTCTAAAGCGCCTGCTTAGGCAAGCTTAGGCAACCGCAGGGACTGTGATTCAATCCCCCACACCACATGCCGTGCCAGTCCCACCCCCAGGGCAGGCTGAGCCGGCCATAATATACATAAAGTTTAAAAAAAAAATAGGATTTTGCTATATATCTGAACTACCATGAAGAGGTTTGATATAAATATAAACACTCTGGAAGACACAGCCCACCGGGAAAGCAAACAAGGTTAGGCTGGTTGTTCTTACTGGTTGGATTCAATCTCCTGGTAGCACAGACATAACTTAGTTTGACTAAACTTTAGAACAAGCTGCCAAGAGGACTGTGAAATCCTCATGCCTAAAGGTCCCTAAAATTAGGAGTGACAACCACTCGGCTGTTATGGTTTATAAAAGCAAAGGTTTGAGCAGGATTAGTGATTCTAAATGAGAGTTCATGTCCCATGCCAGGCTGCCGGGCTTCCACCATTTCTCAGCAAAATGAGAAAAATGCAAGCAATAGACATGTTTTCCATAAGTTCAATTTATTCCATTTTAATTAAATAGTATATCTCTAAGGTGCCCTTTTGTGTTTGAAATGCCACATTCTTGCTGGTAGCTGGAAATTAATTTTCAAAAGTCTTAGCTTGGAAAAATAAAAAAATTAGAAGCCCCATATCAATCCCAATTTCTTTTTTAAAGTTTTAATGGGCCTTGAAATCCAAGTCTGGAAACCATTGGTCTAGATAATCTTCATTCAATAAATCTTCATTCGGCAGCCTGTTCTTTGGTCAAATAAAAGAAAAATAATGTTTTTCCACAAATAATAAAAGTAAGAAAATGAGCTGAAATGTATTGTATGATAACTGTTTTACATACAAAAGGTATTTCATTTAACTCTTGCAGTAATCATTAAGATAAAGCATCCAACTAAAAGTGGAAAGGATAAGATAGCTCCGTTAGTATATGATCCCATTTTTAAAAAATTAGTTTTTGTCTTTTTTCTCTAACCCTCCTAAGAAAATATATTAGTATCAATACATTAATGTTGTTTCAGGGAAGGTGTGGTGGAACCAGAGAAGAGCTTCAGGCTTTGCATGCATGTTTTCTGTCTCCCTGAAACACCAAAGCAGGAGTGGTGCCATGGCAGGAGGGCTGCGAGGAAAACAAAGCGCGTGGTGGCGGCACCAGTGAGTTTTTTCACTGCACAGAACACCTCCAATCAGCCAGCATTCAGAGTTAATCAGAGACCGTTTGTCCAGATGGCCCAATCTTCCTGGCTCGACAATCCAGTCATTTCCCCGGGTTTCGGCTGCTATCTGTTTTCTGCTCCCTGATTCAAGCAAGCAATCTTGCCTGTGCCAAAGAACTCAGTGGTGCTGTGAACAGGAATTAGTATCCAGCTAGTGGTGACGGCTAATTGTAGAATGAGAAAAAAATAATACTTTGCTTTTGATTGCGTCAATTTAACCCTAATTTTGAATTCAGAATCAGAGATAAAACTGTATCTGTGAAAAAAAATCAAGACTGTAATTGTGTAGGAAGACACTTGGAACTAGTCTTTAAATCACTGAGCCCTAAACTAGGTAAGTTAAAACAGCATTTTCATGTTATTTTTTTCACAAGGAGTGCAGGTACCTCTGTTGAAATTAAAACTATGGTTTGTTTTTGTTTTTGCAGAAATAATAGAGGTCACAGTTTCACTTTGGCTTGGATACAATAAGGACATTAAATTAAGTTACCCAGTTAGTTCTCCTGCTTTGGGAGGGGGTCGGGTAGAAGCTAATCAGTTAGCTTTTGCTATGGACTGTACTATGTCCCCTCAAAATGTGTATGTTGGACCCGTAATCCCCAGTGTGATGGCATTTAGAATCTTTAGGAGACAACTAGATTTAGATGAGATCATAAGGGTAAGCCCTCACCATAGGAGTAGTGTCTTTATAAGAGAAGGAAAAGACATGAGAGTCAGCAGTCTGTCTGTCTGCCCGTCTCTGTCTCTGTCTCTGTCTCTATCTCCCTCTCCACACAGAGTAAGAAGACAAGTATAAGCCAGGGAGATAATTCTTTCCAGGAGCCCCGTTATACTGGCACCTTTGCTTTGACCAGCTTCTAAAGCCAGGAGAGAATAAATCTATATCATGTAAACTTGGTTATTTTGTTATGAGAACCTAGACTGATTGATCTAGCTGCCCTTTAGCCTGCAAACAGATAGCTCCTCTAGGGTGGAAAGCAGTTATACCAGAACCTTTGGCTTGAGGCATAAAAAGAAAAGCTAACCAAATCCCAAGATAGCTGAGTCTTGGGGGAGCAGAGAACAGAATAGTCTGCACCCACGCTGAAGCAGATTGCTTGCTGGATCCTGACCCAGGGCCTAGAAAGCTTCAGTTTCAGCAGGTGAAGGAGGCAGTGTCTTCTCTGGCCACCCCGATGATGAAAAGTATCTCAGAGAGATGAAGATGGAGCTAGGGGTGGCTCAGCTCTGTGAGAGTGGCCTGTGGACCAGCTTTCCGCAGTCAGCTGGCAGCAGCAAAAGGCAGGGGCAGTAATAGTAATGACAGTGCAGACTCCAGGGCACTCACAGTTAGATGCAGCCAATTCTTTTCGTGTCCTGCGCAGCCTGCAGTGTGAGGCAATTCAATAACAGAAGAAAAATCAAAAGGGAGATGGATTTAGTGCTCACTGGGCGGAGAAGCTCCTAAATTGGTTTGTTTTTTAATTAAAGAGAAAGAGAGGTACTTGCATGAGTATTGACATATCAAGTTGTTTTAATAGACAAAAATAAAAACACATATGTTCTTTTTGTATTAAAATGATCAACTTTAGATTGGTGACTTTTCCTTAAGGAGGAAGTTTTGCATGGTGCTTAAGAACATGGGCCAGGTACCTGGTCGCCTGGCTGAAACTGCAGCCCCGTTACTTCACTGGTAGTTATGGCTCAAATCTAGCTGTGCCCCCCATCCCCAAAGCTTCATGGGCTCACAGAAGGGATTTAGGGAAAATTCTGGATCCTGGGTGTGGGATGCTGGATTAGACCACTGGTTGGTCTAGCAGTCTGATTGTGACTGGATAGATTTACTGAGAACGAAAGACCCTTGAGGGTGTGAGTGGCACCAACCAACAGGCGTGAAGCGTGGGTGGGATGAAAAGGGAAAGAGGAAGGAAGGCTGCTGCTTCCTGTTTGCATTGCCAGGAGCTCTTTCTCCTCTGCGATGCCCCTCTGCCGTGCTGCCTGTCTTGGAGCCAATCAACTATGGAGTGAAACCTCAACAAACCATGAGCTACAATAAACCTCTTGGGCCAGGGAGATAGCTTAGTAGCGTAAGTGCCTGCCTGGCAAGCACAAGGTCCTGAGTTTGATCCCTGGTAATAAATAAATAAATAAACAAACAAATAAATAAATAAACCAACCAACCAACCTCTCCTTTAACTTATGCATGTTGAGTATTTTCTCTCAGCACTGAGAAAATAACTAAGATGAATAGATCATTGTGGTGACTGTACCTGACTGTGTGGCTCAGTAGCCTTTTGAAGAGGCTTGTGGGAAGATTCTGCCACGCTTAGACCTGCCGGCTGAAGAAGCAGCTCTGGAATGCTGCAAGCCAAGCTGATGGGAGAGTGTAATCAGGGCTCAGAAGACCACAGCACTGACTGCACTGGCAGTTGAACTGCAGGGCTGTCAAATGTATATAATAATAATAATGCCTTCCATCAAGAATGATGGTGAGTATTAAGCAGAAATCATTTAGAACTGTAGCTTGAATAAGATACCTTGATATTATTCTCAGTTCCAGTCCTGGTATTTTATGGAACAGCTTACCATTTGGAAGTCAATTCTTCAAAGTTATAACAGAATTTACATCACTCCTATGAAGAACATGTCCAAGTTTCCATCTGATGCAATTTTGTCAGCACTCTCCCAGCCCTAGCATTGGAAGTCCTGCATGCAAGGCAAGCTGGGTAGTTGATGAGGAGGAAAATGGCACATGAAGTGGATTCAGCTGAATGAGACCCTTGTCATGGGACAGGTGTTCTTTTGTAAGCCAGCCATGTTACTCCTGGAGATAGGACTCCAAATGCAAGCACCAGGGCTGTGAGGCTCTGATAAAGGCTAAGAAAGCACCTGTTAGGTTGGTGTGGCTATAGAAAGCAAAGATTCTCTAGTATTGTGTTAGTTTTCTGGTCAGGAATTTTCTAGACATGCTTCCCACCCTCTAAAGAGATTTCGACAGCTCAGGTGTGGTCTGAATCTGGTCTCATAAGCTGGTTTGTTTTGATATTTACAGAAGGAGATTCTGAATAATCATCTAAGATTGCATTGCAAAGGGTTTGTCTCAAAGGCATGGGATGTTTTTGGCAGCCATTATTTAATTAATTCTCACACTGCCTCTGTGCAATGCAGAGGTGGCAGGTGTAATTATCGCAATTTTGCAGGTTACCGGAGCTGGAGTTCCGTCTGGTTAGAAGTTGCCTTGGAAAGAGTTGTTCCACTCCAATAAAGGGTGGGATTTGGATTTCTCTTCTTACCAGTGAATCTTACACTTGGTGTGTCTCTAGGGAATCCTAGAGCAGCACTATAAATGGTAGACCCCATCCTGGTAGTCCACCTTTCTTTGCTGCCATGTGGTGTATTTGCTGACCTCACTGAATTTGTGAACAACAGGCCAGACACTCAGTCCTGACACTAATTGTTAGGTCAGGCTACCAGAGATCAGGGTTAGCATTCCTTCCCTCTACTAACAATGTCATTTTGTAAACTGGAGAAATGATCTTTATTGATTGGTCAAACGATGAATTGGTAAATGGCAAATCCCATAAAAGTATATCCAAGACTTGGCCTCAAGAGCTTCAAATTCAAATAGATAGGGGACTAAAAAGAGAGAGTAAAAATTGGTTTCTGCATCAGAAAAGATCAACTGGTAGAGATGGTAACAAGAATAATGAAACAACAAGAATAACCAACATGCATTGAATCTTTACGGCAAACTGAGCTCCAGTCTACGTATCTTCTATCTATCTATCTATCTATCTATCTATCTATCTATCTATTCATTGAATTTTTTTTTAAAAAAAGAAACTTTATTTACTTATCTTATGGCCAGCTCAGCCTGCCCTGGAGGTGGGGCTGGTGCAGCATGTGGTGCCGGAAGTGAAACCGCAGTCCCTGTGGTTGCCTAAGCTTGCCTAAGCAGATACTTTAGACCGCTGAGCTATCTCGCCAGCCCCCAGTTCATTAAATCTTAACCAGTAAAGCAGTAATTCACTTTTCATATAAGAACACTGAGGCACAGAGAGATTGAATAATTTGCTAAAGATTAGAGAAATAATAAACATCAGAGATGGAATTTGAACTCAGATATATTGGCTTGAGTTTAATCACTGTGCTGTAGGAAATGTAGAAAACAAGCACGTAATACATTAGCAATTTCACATCTGTGGATATGTCCAAAGGAAATGGAATCAGCATTTAGAAAAGACTTGTAAATTCTCATGTTCATTGTTACACTGTTCACAATAGCCAAGGTATGGAAACAAGCTAAATGTTCATCCATAGTGAATGGGTGTACTGGATTTCTAACTGGTGGTCAACTTATTACACCTAGCTAAACTGAGCTAGCATGATGCTGGGAGTAGGAGGCCCACCTGAGGGCTGTTGTCAGCAGCATACAACGTGAAACAGAAAGCACCTGCAAGCAGGCCCAAAGGCCGGGGTTCGATCCCCAGGTCTGCCCTGCCAGCTTTGCCCCTGGGGCAGGGCACACTGAGACAGCAGTTGAGACTGGGCATAGTGACACGTGCCCGTAATCCCAACTCTTGGGAGGCTATAAACAGGCGGATCATTAGGAGTCTAATCTACTAGTGAGATCCTGAATACCCTGCAGACCCTTACCCCCTCACCAAAAAAGGTGGAACAGGAAAAGCTGTTGGAATGCTGTTAGGGATGCTGTTTGGAAAACCTGTTGGTTCTCCTGGGCTGTTCAGTTAGGTCACTGTCTCAGTTATTCTTCTCTCATTGCTGGGATAAATACCTGACACCCAAAATGAAGGAAGAAAAGGTTTATTTAGCTCACAGTTACTAGAGGTTTCAGTCCATATTCACCTGGTTCCAAGGCAGAGGGGCACATGGCAGAGAGCAGCAATTCATGACAACAGAGCAGCAACAATGGCAACTGAGAGAGAGAGAGTCTGTTTCTCTGTCTCTCTTATATCACATTCAGGCTATCCACCCCAAGGCTGGGTGTCATACTCACACCCATAATCTAAGCAGTGCTAAGACCCATAATCCCAGCGGATCATGAGTTAATCTCAAACTGTAGAAGTCTCTGCCCCATGACTGTATGAGGCTTTAGGAGAACAACTAGACACAAACTATAACAGTGACCTTGTCATTCTGGCCTTCCCAGTGAACCTGGAGGAGCTCAGGACCTTTGTTGTCACTGAGAATGGGTACAGTTTATTTTGGAGTTACCCTGGTCCTCATCTTGAGTATTGCTTCCTGGCTCCAGAGGAGAAGATGGTACACTGCTCAGCCTTGTGAAGAAGCTTATCACACTGGATTTCCTGATGAGAAGTCTGCTTTCCTCATCATTGGAAGATCTTGGGACCTCACTGTTGCTGCAGTGCTATTTGGGGGAGCACTGGTTCTTACCTTGTGCATGGCTTCCCGGCTCCCATTCATAACCTTCAACTTGCTAGCACAGATCCTTCATCCCACTGATATAGACTTCCTAGCTTCCACCACTGACCTGTGGGCCTTTCCAGCCCAGATGCCTAAAGCAGACCTGCATGAGACATTGTCGTGGGCTCTCGGCCTCCAGGTGGGCTTTGTGGTAGGCACTGTTCTGAGCTCTAGGTCTTCAGTTGGACTCATGCTGGATATCAGTATCCAGGGCCTCAGCTGGATTCTTTAGTGTTTAACGCGTGGACGGATTTCCTGTACTTCTTGTATATGATTATTTGGTGATTCCTTATAAAATAACATTATAAAATGTGTCCTATATTATATTTGTCCCCTTGTAAAAGCCACAAACCACAACAATGGGCAAAGAAAATATGGTCTACATGCAATAGAGTACTGTTCAGTCTTTGAATAACTTCTGTCGTTAGAGACAACATGGATGAGCCCAGAGGGCATTATTTTAAGTTAAGTAAGTTAGATACAAATATTGTATAACTTGCTTGTGGAATAAGAAAGTCAAACTCAGAGAAGCAGGTGATCATTAAGGGCTGGGCAGGCAGCAATCATTAGGTGCTGGTGTAAGATTAAAAAGTTTCAATTAGGCAGAATGAACATTTCCTGCCAAGTAAGATGTTCCATGCTTGTAACACCACCTATTGGGGAGGCTGAGGCAGGAGAATCAACAGTTTGAACACAGTATGAGCATCTTAGTGAGACCCTGTCTCAGAAAAAATAATTAAGAAGGGCTAGGTCTGTAGCTCAGTGGTACAGTGTTCCTTGTTTCAATTACCAAACTAAAAGAAAAAAGAAAAAAATTCTAGAAATTTACTAGACACATTTAATAAATTTTTCACTATAGTCAATAATGCTGTGTTGTGTGCTTGAACCTTGAGGGGACCAGATCTTTAATGTTCTCATTTCACATAGACACACCTTCATGTGCACGCGTGCACACATACACACACACACACACACACACACACATACACACATACACACACACATGCACAGAGGCAACTGTGTGTCGTGATGGATGATGCTGACGAGCTTGATTTTGGCAGGCATTTCGCAGTGTGTGTATACTAAAACATCATACCAGAGAACCTAAATATATACAACTAGCATTTTTCAATTATATGTCACTAAAGCTGAAAAAATGAACACACTTAAGAAAATAATTTCCTCCTTATTAAGTGAAACCCACATTCTGCTCAAATGATAAAACCCAGCAGTCTGTGGTCTCTGATGGGTCCTCATCAGCATTCACTGGGGCCAGTGGAACCAGCAAAGAAAGTGTTTATCTCTCTAACCTCAGACCAGGAAAAGTACCAACTATGGGCATGCAAGCAGGTTTGGCAGGGCTCAGAGGCTTCAATTAGCTTACGCACATGGCTTGCAGACTAATTGGAAATAGACTTAATCTTCCTATGTCTAATGCCTCCAAACTTATCAAGATGTCAAGGTTTTCTCAAGGGATGCAAGTGATCATTTACTGAGATCATGCTGCAGCCCCGGGGTTTGTCTACACAAGTCAGGGAAGGAATTGGGACCCAGAGCTGGGGAGAGATGGTGGAGGTTCCCAGATCAAGATATTTATTTATTTGTTTATTTTTATTTTATTTATTTTTAATGCATTTAGGACAGGGGTTATGGGGTCAACAGGGTCTCACTATGCAATTGGACTCATAGTGTTTCTCCTGTTTTCAGCCTCCCAAAGTGCTAGGATTACAGGCATGCACTACTGCACCCAGTCTCAACTGCTGTCTCAGTGCGCCCCGGGGATGGGGCCAGCATGGCACACTGGGGATCGAACCCCGGCTGCTATGCCCTGTCAAAGTAGGTGCTTCTATCCCCTGAGCTATCAGGCCAGCCCTCAGATCAGGAAAAAAGGCCATTTCGTTTTGGAACACTTTGCAAATGGTTCCAAAGGACCAGCACTGTCGTCACCCATGGGTTTAAGGCAACTCCATGGGTCAGGTCACTTACTCAAACATTTGCAGCCTCATGAGCTCAGGACAATTACAAATAATGAGAAGTAAGTTGACAAAAGCTAGCTCATGGCAATCCTAAAACATTACAGGACAGCCTCATCATTGGGGTGTGAAATGTGGCCCCATAGGCAATTACAGTCAATAGACTTTGTATGTGTGTGAAACTTTTTCCTTCTACCTAGAAGTTTTCAGTTTTATTAATCCTCTCCTGAAAAATCTGCTGCCACTGCAGACAAGCATTGCAAAAGCTTTACTCCTTTGGCTTTGCACCAGCACTGGCACTGGCCCGGCGCAATCCCTTTTCTTCTTTCATTCTGTTCTTAACGTTCTGTTCACTATTTTCCTGAGGTCTTTTTCTTCTCACACAGGCCATGTCTTGCAAGTCTGTGTTTGGGTTCATTTTGCCTTGCATAATGTAAGAAATCAGAAATCAAGCCAAAACCAGTTATCTTGCCACCACCAAAATGAGTTCTGAATCCAAATACAAGAATGACATCTGGTGTGGTCTTGTACATTTTGGCAACTCTTTTCTGACTTAGATATTGTTGTTCTCCTGCGGTGAAGGACATCAATGGCCACTTGTTTCTTCTGAAGCAGTGGTTTGGTCATGAACTCCCTAGTCTGCTTGGTTGCTGTGTCATTCAAGATGGCAGAAGATTGTCCAGCAGCCAGGGAGGAAAAGAAAAAGCTTTTGTAAAATTTTGAAGTTGCTT
>PVKN010013422.1:0-19893 GCA_004027915.1 Capromys pilorides | reverse complement strand
CAGTGAATCGCTGAAAAGTTTAGAGACTAAGAAAAAGTTAGATTTTGGCTCAGGTCTGCAGCAATAACAAAGGACATCTTAAAATGTCAGTAAAATCATGTAATTCATTTTTTTCCTGGCTCACAGAAGAGTGCAGTGCACACCACCTAGAAGCCTCCGTGGTGCCCCTTTGCCAACTGAATCATATGCCTTGCATGTTCCACATAGTGAGGGAGACAGGGCTATTTGTTTTCTTTCAATGCCACTTGGCAAAAACTAGCCCCATGGTCCCAAGCCAAACGTAAAGGAGGCTCTGACATGCCGCACCCCTGTGTATCCAGGAAGGGATGATGACTGTGACACGCAGTCAGGAAATAAACAGACACGCGATGCAGTGCCCGGTGGTGATCAACATTGTGCAGAGGAGTGAATCGTGGTCAGGAAAGAGTGATGGGTGTTGATGCCACCGTAGGATGGGACAATGGCTGCCTCTGTAGAGCTCCGCACATAAAAACTGGACTATGCAAAGATTCACGGCAAGACCAAGTCAGTTGGGAAGACACTATGGCAGAGGCCCTGCCGTAGGGAACAATGTGACAAGGAGCCATTGTGTCCAGAGCCATGGGATGGTGGGTAGAGAGGCCAGAGGGACAGCGTCTCAGTTACTTTGCTCCCATTGCTAGGACAAAATACCAACACCCAAAATTAAGAAATGAAAGGCCTATTTAGCTCAGTTAGCGGAGGTTTCTGCCCATACCCCACTGGCTGCAAGGCAGGCAGCAGCAGCTCATGGCAGCAGAAAACAAAGAAGAGCAGAGGAGGAGCAGCAGCTGTGGGGTCTATCAAGCCTCTCTCTCTTCCTTTCACCCCAACTGTGAAGACAGGAGCTCCTCACAGGAAATGGCACAGCTCTGAAGATCAAGCTCCTCCCAAAAAGTGGCACAGCTACAAAGTGGTGTCGAGCTCTGAGGAAAGGGCCGTGGAGCAGCCTTCCTGAACCCCTTTGTATAGTCTTTAAGTGCTGAATCACTCTAGGGCGGGACTTTCACTCCGCAGGGCATGGAGTCCCTAAAGGGATCCAGCTAAGTTTCCAACCCCTCAAGTTAGCACAATGTATCAACTACCACAGGCAGATTAGCTGTGGGGAAGGCTTCACGTTTCGATCCAGTGTGATGCGAGGTGACTGAGCTGAGAGTTGACGGTAACGGGTGTGGACTGTTGCGAAGCAGGGGCAATGGTGCACATAGCGCTGGTCCATGGCAAGGGAGGACAGCAGAGGCCCAGAGTCGCCCCCAGGGAGCCTGAGCTTCCCACATACCAAGTCCTGTGCTAACAGTGCTACTGTTGTGTGTGGAGGTGATGCACAGGGTGCCGGGGAGGAGCAAGCCCCAAAAAAGCACTGGGGGGGGGTCAGGAAAGTCACCCTAAGGAACAGACCACAGAGCCCACAGATGTGCCTGGCACAGCCCTGGGAGAAGATAAAGTAGAGAGATGCCGACACAGAAAGAGCTTGTCCTTCTGAATTTCATCAAACTTGATTTTTTTTTTTTTTTTTTTTTTTGGCAGCTTAATGGAAGAAAAGAACCTCATGTTAAAGGAATTTGAGAAGATACCTAAGCCAGGAGTAAGTATTAAAAGATTTAAAGTGTGTCAAATGCAGCATGAGCCAAGCACCCCTTTTTTAAAAAAGAATAAGTCTTTATCACTACCTATATATCCAGAAAGACCAGGATTCAAAAATGTTGATGACACTGGAAGGCATATCGACAGAACTCTGCAGCAAATGTCAGCGTTGGCTGTTAGAGGACTTGGCATCTCGTTTCCACTGTCATTAGTTGTACACTATCTGCTTTGTTTCTAGAAGAAAAGGCGTTCTGTGGTTGGCACTCCAAAACCTTCTATGCTGCAGCTGTTACCCTCATAGCTTTCTGGAGACCTCTTGCTATGACAGGAAATTTTGTTTTGCTTTTGTTTTTGTACTTTAGGGAAGGGTTTACAGGATGTTCAGGGTCTCACTACTAGATTGGACTCGTAGTGATCCATCTGTTTACAGCCAACATGCCCAGTCTCAATTGCCATCTCAGTGTGCCCCAGGGGCAGGGCCAGCACAGCAGGCCCTATGATTGAACCCTGGCCCCTGCACCTGAGAAGAAATGCTAATAAAGAACACATATCAGTTATGTGTTCTTGCCTACAAGCCATCTACAAATGTAGTGGCTCAGAACAATAGTCTTTCCTTCTTCTCCACAGTTCTGAATTCTTCTGGTCTCAGCTACTCCAGTGGGGCTGAGTGATCAAAGAAGACTTTGCCTATGCAAAAGTCTTACCATAGGCCAGCTGGCCTGTGGTCACCCTTCCCTCACTGATCACATCCTAGTGATGGGGTTTCCAGGCTCAAGAGAAGGCAAATTGCCACATGCAAGAGCTTTCTGATACTGTCTCATTGGTCAGAGCAATCCACGTGGTCAGGTGGAAAAGCAGGACATAGAGAAATAGCCTTCTCTCTTGGTGGAAAGAATAGAAAGGACAGCCAGGGTATCTCCAGGGCCAGCTATCCCATGGATGCCTTCTTTCATCCACCATAAAGAGTAAATAGAATAATAATTGTACATGGCTTCATTTCCACTTTCTAACGTCTGAATTTCCAAAAAGTACTGTTCATGGCATAATTTCATTGCCAGCCCATGAAAAACCCTGTTTATTAATAGTAAAATACTATTACTTCTAAGTTCACCCAAATGCTGTTTGCAACACCGATTTTAGTGTCTTGAGTTTTAGCTCCAGACTGTAGGTGACAGAAGTAACTGTCTCCCAGCAGCAGCAAGAGAAGGGCTGTGCAGTGAGCCCACAGCAGGCCAGACAGGTCCGCCCACTAGCCCACAGCACCCTGCAAGCTTTCTGGGCAGAAGGCTTTGCTCCACAAGTCCCCTCTCTGGAGCTTTCGGCACAGACGTCTGTGGTACAGGGCATTTGGAAGCATGTGCAAAAGCTAGAGAAGCAATACTGATAAGAAAGGGGCATTGTGGCTAAGGGACAAAGGCGTTGGCCACTCCAGAACCCCTTTTCCTCTAGCTCTTCTCTGTGACTTGAGTTAGTCATCATCTGGGTAGGTGGAGATTACGTGCCCAGGATAGCGTCAAGTCCCAAGCCCAGTAGACAACAGAACAGACATTTTCATTAATACTTTCTGTGATGAAAGAAAAATTTAACTTAAAAAGGAAATGCTTGAAACATGAAATGCTACTTTTAAAAAGTAGTTCAAGTCTAACATTAAATGTTTAAAGAAACACGCAGTACAACTCTCACGCCTTGACTGAAGGTATCAGAAGTCAGGCGCTACATTTAACTCTGTGAGAAAACATTCATGAGCCTCAAAACAAAAGTAATCACCATGATAAGGAAAAGCATTTGTAATTCAGCTTTTAAGGTAGAATAACATTTGCTCAGACTGTACAACCTGATGATTTTTGCAACTTTTAAAGGAAATGGAGAAGAAGATGAAAACGCTGAAAGAAAGCACTGAAGAATTACGGAAGGAAATAATGCAGAAGAAATTAGAAATTAAAACTTTACGGGAAGATTTGGCATATAAACAAAGGCAGTTGGTCAAGGAGCAGAAGGAACTAGAAGAAGTGTTGGAACACCAGGTTGTCCTGAAGGTGTGCAGCTTACTGTGCGTATTTACACAGAGTGCCAGCAGGGTTATGAAACACACAGGGTGATTACTACTTGGGCTCGACAACAAGAGACATTTGCCTTTTTCTGGAGCCTGTGAAACTCAACCTAAACTCTGGAAGTTTGCAAAAGACGAGGAGTTCTCAGTAGAGGGCTGAGAAGGTTCCCTCCTCAGGGAAATCTGAACAGAGCCCCGCAGTATGGGTTAGATGCAGCCAAACACTACTCTCTGTTCAGGATTTATAATTAAGGCACACAGAATCTAAGGGTTCTACCCACTGTAGATCCTCTCTGGCTCCTGTTTAATTTGCTTGTCTTCTTCTCATCTGAGGCTTTGTAACGTGATTGCATTTCTTTTCCAGGATGAAGTGATCCAACATCAAACCATTCCTATACAGATCGGAAAGGAGATAGAAAAAATAACACGCAAAAAAGTGTATGGTTTATTATTTTTATTTTGAATCTCTCTAGCCAACCTCCCCTGAATAATGCACTTGCACTGAATTGAGAAGTGCATGCCCTGGATATTTCAGATTCATAGTTTTCTGCTCTTTTTGCCTTGTCTAGGTTTCATATATTAAGTTCTTTAAAAGTGCAGCAAATTACTATGATTTATAACTCTTACCTATGCCTGAATTATGGGTCAAGATTCTGTTTCCAACTTATATATTTCTAGAGAACTCCAACTGATTTTAACAAAACCAGGGATAAATGATTTGAACTGGCTAGAACTATGTGCTCCACAAGTCAGTCGGCCAGGAGAAATGGGAAGGACCATCACCTGGCCACTTTGAGACCTGTTCATGTGTAACAAACCCCCTCAGACACCCCGAGTGGTCACCAAAGAAGCTGCCAGGGTTTCAGGACCCAGAAACAATCACATAGGCAAAGATGCAAATACTCTGGGGAAGTGATTGCTCTGGTGATGGGTCATAAAACAAGAAGGGTGAAAAGAAGTAACAATTGTTATAAAAACCCAGTGTGCCAGGACCAAAGTGCTGACATTCAGTGGTGAAGCTGGTCAGAACAGAGGTATAATGGCAGAGATGGCAGTGGGTGAGAGCTGGAGGGGTGCAGGGAGATGGGCACATCCCTGCCTCAGGGCACTCAGAAAGGCACCCTCTACGCCCATCTCACCCTTCTTCATGCACTCCCCAGGGTCTTCAGGGCACTAATTCATCTGTCTGGTTTTAAATACAGACAAAATTAAGTGTGTGCGTGTGTGTGTGTGTGTGTGTGTGTGTGTGTGTGTGTGTGTGTTCTACAGAGAAATGGAACGGAAAAAAATCGTCTTGGAATACGAAGTCAAAGAGCTAAACAACTCCCTAAAGAAAGTAGAAAGCAAAGTTAGTGCTCTGGTAGAAGAGAAGGAGGATGTAATGAAGGAAGTTGAAAGCAAACGAGCCTTACTTGAAGTCAAAGAGCGGGAGCATAACCAACTGGTCAAGCTTTTGGAATTAACCCGGGAGAGCGAAGCAGCATCACTAACCGAAAGGTTCGTGGTAGCTATGTCAGTATATTTGAGGATTCAAAGCATAAACTCACATTGCCTTGTGTTGGTTCATACAGTATTTTATAGAATTTCAATTCAGTTTTTCATGAATTAGAAATATGTTAGCAAATAAAGCATTTCGAAGTGCTTTTTCCACCTTTATGCATAAGTTTTCTCAGTTCAACATAACCAAATTTTAAGGATGAAATCCATCATGTGTTGCAACTTTCTGAAGTATACCTCTGAGAAATTAAATTGCTGGAGAGCATGTTGTGTAATCCAGGGATTTTGGCAAATAGCAGCATTTCTGATGTAATCATGATGACTTTGTCCCCATGGAACAATTTTGTGGTGATTCCCCAGGGGTATTTCATTTCCTACTTTGTTGTGGTTGTTTTAGTTCTTTCCAGTTCTGGGGATAGAAATAATGCACACTTGGTAAGTGCTCTATCACAGAGCTACAACCTATCCCTATCCCTACTTTCTACTTCCAAATAAATTTTAGGGATCCAGGGGCTTCTAGTCTGCCTTTGTTATTACATTTGAGGAACTTGTAAGAGTATAGCTCGAAATGATACCATCTTACAAACTTGGCTGCTTTGAGCATCATTTACAATTATGATTCTGACTCAAGTAGCATTTATATGTCCAGAGTGCGTCTTGATAAGCTTTGAGAAGCATGGGGACAACTGACGACATGTCACTTTCATTCTCTCCCTTTACCTGGACAGAGGGATTTTGGACCTTAGTTTACGAAACAGTCTCATTGACAAGCAGAACTACCATGATGAGCTTTCTCACAAGCAGAGGGAGAAGGACCGAGATTTTCGAAACTTAAAAAAGATGGAGCTCCTCCTGAAGGTGTCCTGCGAAGCCCTCGCGCAGACCCAAGCTTTGCACCAGAGGCTTCTGTTGGAGGTGGGTGCTGGGAGCCGCTTTCTGACGCTCAGCTTAGAGCTATCTTTGGAAGTAAAAGCATTGCAGAAAGCTGCTTTTGGCTGTAACAGAGAAAGAGGAAAAAAAAGGAAAGAGGCAACTTTCAAGGGCATCCAAGCTGCTATAGAGTTCATAGTCCTTTAATATCTTCCAATCTCTTTTTTAGTTCAAGACTAGCAAGACACCGTGTTGGGTGTCAGCCTGGCCAGGGAAGTACTTGGGCTCTGGAGGAAGGAGGAGAAGACCCCCTGCAGGTCAGAATCAAGGGCATCACTCAGTTAAGTCAGATCCAACTGGAATCCCAGGACTCTGGGAGGTGAAGCAGGAGGATTGAAAGTTTGAGTCTTCCTAGGCAACCTAACAAGACCTGGTCTCAAAATAAACAATAAAAATAAAAAAAGTTGGAAATGTAGCTCAAAGCAAAGGATTAATCCCCAGTCCCCACCATGTACACATGCACACACTCACACATGCTCATGCAAGGAGTCAGATCCGCACAAAGTAATGGCACCTGGGACAGGTCAGTGCCAGTAGGCTACCCCTCCACCAGCCGAGGGTGCTCCAGACCCCAACTCTGAATCATTAGGCCAGCTGTGGTGCCGTCACAGAGGTGGACTCAGTCATGGGATATCCAGAAAGCAGTCACTGTCTTAGCACCTTGGTGCACCCAGATGAGGGCTGTGCTCATGGGGCCCCTGCCCCCTCTTTTTCTCAGCGAGGCTCCCTTTCTAAGTGACTGCTACTATAAAGGCCCCCTTTGAGGGGACTGCATTCTTGTCCCAGAGCCTTTGGTGAAGAAAGGAGGGGAGGCAGCAGCTGAGGACACAGAAGTCCCCCCGTGTTCTCCTCAGGATGTCATGTTCCAGGGCCTCTTGGAGCCGTGGCCTCCTATGCTGAAAGTTTCACCTGTGGGAGACACACCTGCTGCCCCTAACTCACGCCTAGTTCTGCTCTCCTCACTCACTGCAGAAGCTTCCTTGTGTCCAATGCAGTTGAGCAGGGCTCCCTATTTAGTTCCAGCCAGTGACAGCCAGTGTGCGTGCCACCCTCGAGCTCCTTTCCTCTCCACGTGACTGTGGAAGGACCTGGCGATGTGGAGGAGCTCTGAGAAGCAGGTGAGGGGAGCATTACGCCACCCGCCGCCTCAGGGCGTCATCTTCATCCATAAGAAGTAGCTTCGGTGGTCCGGAGCTGTGATATTTGGGGTTTACTTGCTTCTCTGACACAGCTTGGTCCATAATACCCGCAAAAGCAAACTTAGCCTGTGAGAAGCTCATGAAGGTCATGAGTGTTGGAAACAACCAGAACTTGGTCTTGCTGTCAGGTGACGTGTGTAATCTTATTTTCTTTTTTCATTTTCTCTCTCAAGGAGAGCAGATGAAATGTGACTTTTTTTACTTTTTTTTTAAAAAAAAAAAAAGCACTGCTATTTGTTTTTCTTATATACTTCAAATAATTTTATTACATTTACAACAGGCAGACTGATTTTTATCTCTCTATAATCTCTTTAACTCTTAATTCTTAATTCTTTTGGCTTTAAAAGTTTATTTGATCTGCAGTTAACATCATGGTGTCAGTTATACTGGCGTGTTCAGCTGATTTTGGCTGGGCTTCGCATGGCATTTCCTTTGGTTCTTTTTGCAGCGTTATTTACATGTGTCTCACACAGCGCACACTTCAAAATCAGGCTTCAGTGGGCCTTGTATTCTTCAATGCTTACATTTAGTCCAAAAACTAACACTTACTGTAATTGCAGATATACTTTAGCTTGTGCTGGTTTTATTGACTTCTCCTTGTCCCACCTGTTTTATTTTAATTTCTCCCCCACATTTCATCCTTGTGAAGTAATCTGTTTTGTACTGTTCTGCTTGAGCTACATCTGCGTTCTCTTTTCTATCCTTGTATGGTTATCATAGAGTACAACGGTCATCTTTGACTCAGCGGCATCCCATGTAACTTTATACTGCTTACTACTTCCTGGACAGAGCTAAAACCCTTGAAGGCTTAACTTCAATGCCTTCCAACAATTTTTAATCCAACTTTCCAAGTTATTCTCAGTGCAAACATTAGTTAAGCTGCTCCACTTTAGCCCAAAGCCCAGCACAGTAGGATGTTAAGCTGAAACTGTGGACAGACCCAGAGCCGGTGGCCCTGAGCTGGGTCCTGGTGAGGCTGACTGTGAAGAGGAGATGTAATGTGCATGCAGGGTATCCATAGAAACCAAAGTGTAATGAGCAGAAATCATATAACCCACCAATACTGCCTGTATTGATGAAACAGTCATGGATTGTTGACCAAACAGCCACTCAGTAAGATTCGGGATTAAAAATTACTCCCACCACTATTAACCAATTTCAGTGATTTAGTAGTAACACAAGTCTATTAAATATGTTTCTCCTGGTAGCTCAGCGAGCATTCTCCTTAAAAGTGAATCTGGAAGACTGGGCATGGTGGTGTGTGCCTGTAATCCCAGCTCTTGGGGGGCTATAAACAGGTGGATCACTACAAGTCCTAGCTAGTAGTGAGACCCTGAACATCCTGCAGACCCTTCCCTAAAATACAAACAATTCTTAAAAAGTGAATCTGGATAGAGGCAGTAAGTAAGACCATTTGGCACCCAGAGTAGTACCACTTAGAGATCCCAAAGAGGTTTCACAGTGATAAAAGTCACAAAATTGGTTCAAGCAGGTGATAGACACTAAGTAGGCTTACATTTACCTTTACCAGGAAGTGCTAAGTGCCATCTAAGACACACATAAACCCCATAGGACTTGCAATTGTGCTGATATCAAATATTGTAATGGACCATACTTCCTGTTACCATACCCAGAAAAATAAGCTAAAAGGAGAGCATGGGGGAAGAAAAGTCCACAAGGGCAGATCACTTCCTGGTGGGCACCAAAGGATGACTGCTGCCTCCCTGGGCAATGGCCAAGTCCAGGCCACCAGGTGGAAGACGGGCCCTGCCGTGGGCACTGGGACTTGTCTGGCTTCAGCAAAGCCATCAGGAATGTGAATGGCCGTGGGGGCTGGCAGGCATCAAAGACATGGTAGCTGCACGAAGCAATATGCCACTCACGCATGGCTCTTCCTGGCTTCCCCGTGGCACTGAAAAAAATAACCCTCCTGTCTGCCTTTTAAGAAAGTGACCCCAGGGGCTGGGGAGATAGCTTGGTGGCACAAGTGCCTGCCTGGCAAGTGCAAGGTCATGAGTTTGAACCCCGGCCCTGCAAAAAAAAAAAAAAAAAAAAAAAAAAAAAAAAAAAAAAAAAAAAAAAAAGAAAAAGAAAAAGAAAATGACCCCAGGGCTTCTGTTCTGGCTTTCACCATCAGGTTCTGCGCTCTCTGTAAACAGAAAAAAATGTCGGAGATTGTGATCCCTGCAGCAGTGCCCTCGGGCCCGCAGTAAATACAGCATCTCCTGTGTTGGGATCGTGACGCCTGTGTTATGATCCTCCCTTCCTTGTGGTTCTTCAGGGACTCCATCTCCCTTTGCTCTGATTTAAGCCTAGCTCTGCCTTTTCGCTCTTCTTGCCTTGTTTCCAGTGCTCGAGGCTGGTACGCCCACGTTCCCTCACTGAGGAGATCTTCGGCTGGGAGTCAGAGTCTGGCTTGATTCCTGGATGCAGAGAGCTCTTTCCTGTGTCAGGGATTTTCCAAGCCTCTGAGCCAAGGTGACTCCAGGAAACCGAAGTGATTACGAATATGGAAGGATGTGGTGCTAGGAAGGTTCACAGTAAACACTGCTTTCCTTCCTTTCTGCAAATGAGCTCCCTGAAAGGTGAAAGAAAACTGTACAGCTGGGTTAAGATTCCCAAGGGAGACTGCACAGGCAGCCCTGTTGCTGAGCCCCACCTCCCCCTCTCATGCCCATGTCATTCCCTGAATGACTGCCACTGCCTGCCACGTCTGCTCACCTCTCATGTATTCTCCATTGTGCTATCAAATTAATGTGATTAAGTGACATGTCCATGTGTCATCCACTGTGAAGATACTCACTGGGTCAGGATTTCACATGCCCACGGAATGAAAGGAACTGAGAGGGATCGTAAATGTGTGCGTCCTAATCAAGCAGATACCCGGGTATCAGCTCCATTCACCTGCTGGTGACTCCCTGCAGTAGCTCCGTAGCAAAGATTCCGAGCTCTGTGATGGTTAGTGGTGTTCCCTTGGGGGTGAAAAGTGAGGTGTCCCCCCATGCATTTGCTGTTTCTGATCAAATCCTTTCCTCACCACGTGCTCCTCTTTCAGCTTTCCGTGTAGGAATCTCGTCGCATGCTGCACAACATGCTAAGAATGCTTTCACTCGAGTGTTCAGTTTTAGAACTGATCTTTGTACTTTTCATGGTGAAAGATGAGGAATAGGCTCTTTTCAACACCCGCTTCCTCTGCATGTGTTTCTTGACCTCCATACACCTAGGATCATCATGCAATCATTTTGGTTACTAAAGAATTTAGAGGGGTTATACTGTCATATGTAAAGTTTATGCATGTCAGAATCATATAATTTCCCTTCCTTACAAAACTTTGTTTTCAGGAATTTATAGCATCCTATTTTTTATTTGCATTTTTTTTCTCTGTACTTACAATTATTTCAGCCCCAAACTGCTCTCAAATTGCGCACAGTTTCTCTAAATCCTACTCCCATGTGCACTGGAAATATCATTTGCTTTTCCTTTTTATTTTTTTTTCATTTTTTTAAATTTATTTCATACAGGGCCTCACTACGTAGATCAGACTCATAGTGGTCTTCCTGTCTCAGCTTCCCCAGTGCTGGGATTGCAGGCCTGCACCACTACGCCCAGTTTTAGGCTGGCCTGGCACTTAGCATGGCATGTGGTACCAGGGTCGAACCCAGGTCCTTGAGCTTGCCAGACAGGTGCTTATGCCACTGAGCTATCTCCCCAGCCTAGGAATTTCATTTTCTTTATTTTATAATTTGCACTGGCCCTCTGTGCATTCTGTAAATATGGAAACTTGTCTTTCAGCTCTGAGAGTCTGTCTTGCTCTGTCTTGGTAACTTTGTCCTCTCTGGTTTCTCTGTCCTGCCTTCCTGGGAGTTTTTCACCTGAAGATTTTGGACCTCCTAATAGAGTTCTCTAATTTCCTTGTAGTTCTTTTTCTTTCCATTCTCTCTTGCCCTTTTAACGTGTTAAAAAGATTTCTTCAGCTTTTCTTTCCAGTGCTGTTGCTCTTTCATCCCGCTCTCATACGCTGTATCTCCAAGGCTTTTGTTTTGTTTCTGCTTATGCGTCTTTGTTAGTATCTTCTATCTTCTTTTGCCTCACTGAAAATACTTTCTTTTGCTCTTTCTTCTCCCTCTTCTTTTTCTTCTTCTTGCATTGATTTTATTATCTTCAAACTAGTTTTTCCTAGATGGTGTGTTTGCTTTGTTTTCATCTTTTATTAGAACACTTCCTGCAATATGTCATGACCCTTGGTCCTCTGCTCACACTCATATTTAAGGAGAGATGCTCTAAGCTAACAGGGCGCTATTGCCAGGGCGGGGCCCCATCAGTAAAGATGGCTTTGGTTAGACGCGAGGTATTTGAGGGGTGGCCCAGTCTCAGTGCTTGGGCAGAATTGTTGGCAGCTTCCCGGGCAGAGCAGCATGGCCAAGGGTGATGCGCAAAAGAAGAGCTCACACCACTGTGGCCAGGAAGCCGAGAGGAGCAGGACCAGGGAGGGACCTAGGCCTCTCCCTGTTGCACCACCAGTGACCTCTGCTTCTCCCACAAGACCCCCCCACAACCACACACCCCACCTGAACTCCACCATGGACGAATCCACTAATGCACACAGCACCCGCGTGGCTCAGTCTCCACCATGGATGAATCCACTAAAGGGCACAGCACCCTCATGGCTCAGGCACCTTCAAAAAGTGACCTCTGGGGGTCATCCTTGATCTACAGCATAACAGGTTCTTGACTAAAGAGGAGTCTGCAGTGGAATCCTCACACGCTATTCAGATTTTGAGCCAGTGCAAGCTATTTATATGATGGCACTCCTACCTATTGAGTTCACAAAACAGCACACATAGAATGCAAAACTAGAAGAAATTAAAATTGCTGAAATCCTCTGCCTTCAAGAAAAATGTGTGTTACTGTCCTAATAGGGTTTTGGTGAGCGACTTACCTCCACTTTGCCTTTTGGCTTGTAATTAGCTGCCCACTGCCCAGAGCTGGCTGTTCCTAAAACAGAAGTGGGCCAGGCCTGTGGTTTCCACTGGACATCTCAGCCTTGCACACAATCCAAGGAGGAAAGAGATAAAAAGGGGAGTATACAGGGCTCCAGGGATGCGCCAGAATTTGCCTCCCCTGGAGACAGTTGCTCGGTTCTCCTACAGCTTTCGAGGAAGCCTCCTAGAATGCAAGACACAAGGCTCATGAATGTTTGGAATAGTTAGAAAAATACCGAAGTGTTACACTTTGCACTAAGGCTCACTGACATCAAATAAGGGAGCCATTTACAGCAACAGAATCATGCCTCATTTCTTGATTGCTTAATGTTACCGATGACTATCTGTGTGCTGAAAACACCTGACATAGTAGACAACAACATATGAACAGTAACTCCCATAACGTAGCTTGGCTGGTAGAGGTACTGAGAAGAAAATGATTGATTTCTACAGTTCGTTTGATTATAATAAACCCATGTTTTCAAAAGGGGAAAACTCTATGCTGTAATTATCAAACCAAAGAACTAGAAGAAGCCAAGCCTGCAGACATACATGGCAATTTGGGCTCACGGTGAATGATAACTATCTCAGGTCAGATCAGACCAAATCATAGGACTTCTGATAGTTGCTAGATTTTTTTTTCTTTCCACATTAATGGAGGCTTCAGCACCCACTGAGGCAACACATACACTTTTCACTTTCTTTTTTCTTATGCCCAGTGTGTGGATCTCTCCTCCATGGTCCCAAGGTGGCCAAGAAAGGGCGAGCCAGAGAAGAAAGGGCAGGTGGTAGCTGATGTGGCTGCCTCTGTCTTTTTCAAGAAAGACCGTCCTGGGAACCTCACCTCGCTGCCACCTCCATGTCCTCGGCTTACCCTGGCCCATCTGGCTCCCCACACCTGCACGGCAGTCTGAGGACTCCTGGGTACATTGCAACTTGAACAAAGACACTCTGCGCTAGGGTCAGAGTGGAGGGTGACCAGTAGACTCTGCAGCCAGTGCCTCACCTTGTTACCTTTTCTGCAAACCAGGCACATGCAATTCCTGCTGGAACTGGAGGGCTGGGCTTTATGGAGAATTAAAAACAAGGGTCAGAGAAGTGCTAGGAAGAATGCAAAAATGAATACGATTCACGACAGTATGACTTGAACTTCAAATCAGTGCAAAGGAGCAAAATGTCCAAGGCCTCAAACCAGGAAACTACTGGGAGCCTTTTGTTGGCATGGAAACTGGAGAGTGTGCTCACACCAGCTTTTCTGCAAAACATTTAAGCTCTCCTGGCCCCAGGTGGCATTCATGCCCAGACTTGCCTACCCTGAGAGCAAATCGTAAGACCTGCAAAGGCCCCAGGAAGCTCGATGGACTTGCTCTGTCCTGGAGGCTTAACTGTACTTTCCAGGCACAAAATCCAGCTCTTCCTCACTGATTTTCAACCTCTTTCATAAAATCTTCACTGCTCTCCCCTTTTCTGCTGCAGTAACAATCACCTGTTCATTAAACCCAGGAGATTCTGTGTATTGTTCTGTGCATTTCACAAGACCGAATCTCATCCTCCTCAGCCAGTCTGTGCTTCTCAATAGCTCTGTAAATGAGCCAGGCCATGGGAGGGGAGTCGCTGTTGAGCTCCAAAAGCTACGGGCATGGTTCTGCAGACACACAGATTTATGGATGATGCAGCATCCAAAGACGCATTCGACTGCTTTAAAATAGTAGCTTGACTCCTGGGGAGATCCTGTTAGGTGACCTTTAAATCACTAACCTGCAGGATTCTCCTTTCCTGAGATAATTTAGCCAGTGTTTAGCCTTGGTGATGAGAAGTGTGTGCTGTCACAGTAGGAAACAAGGCACAGCAGAAGTCATCATGAGCTTCTTGTAGAAACCTCTAAGGCACGTGGATCCCAGGCACCCCACGGTGTCCCTCCTATGTCCTTGGATGGCACCGTCCTCACACCAACTGCAGGTACTCTTCCTTGCTCATGAGGAATCTGTGATAGAATCTGTCAAGATCATTCCCAACAGATAACAAAGACTGACAGACTGAGATGTTTCCCTTTCCCCAAAATCATTTAACACAAGCCACAAGTGCAGACTGATACAACAGACATGTAATAATGAGAACCTAGGTGTCAATAAGAAAAGCGAAGAGGCTCTCCTTTCATGCAGGAACTTCAGGGCTACCCATCAAACTACTCCATGTAGGTAGTAAGCTGTCCTCACTGTTCTTAATAAGCAGCCTCTATTTTCTCTGTAAGCTATGGGACTCGCAGATGAACTCACATTTAATCAGCACAATTGTCACAGGAACAGCCCTGATAAGTGTATGCATCCACGGTGCTGAGACAGAGCAGGGGGGATAGAGGGAAGCAGTGATGGATCAGGATCGGGGCTCTGGTGTGCGCAGCCCCGTTGTACCCACACAGTCAGGGCCAGTTGCTCACGTGCGCTCAGGTCTCATTCTGCTGTCTGCACAGGTGGACAAAACAGGATTCCCAGACTTAGGGGGTTATGATGAGCAACAGATGAGATCATGTGTATAAACCCTTAGAGCTTGCCAGGTATTTAAGCAATGTTCAAAAAATGTTAGCTATTCTTTATAAGACGTATTTCTACTTGAATGATGAAATATTGGTAGCTGGTGAACTGTAGATGTTTGGCATGTATTTATAATTTAGTTCGTTATGATTTCCAGCATCAGAGGTAGGTCCTCAAAGCTTAAGAGTCATAATTTGCCTACTTTTCTAAAAAAGAATGTGATCGATTCACTACCTAGTCTGCTTTATGCTTTGATTTCCAGATGGAAGTGATCCCTAAAGATAGCTCCATGTTATCTGAAAGAAGGCGAGAGCTCTACAAGGAAGTTGAAGTCGCTAAGAGGAATTTGGCCCAGCAGGTTAATATAAGCTCTTGTTTAGTGTCTCTCCCAGAATGGCAATATGAAATCCTGTGCTTTCAATTGCTCCTCACAACCTCACCGAAAGGACCTTCCTCAGTACCCTCCTGCCCCCTGCGAACTTATTTCCTTTTCTTTTTTCCTTTTGTCATACTGGGGATAGAACCCAGGGCCAGCTGTATGCCAGGGCAGGGCTCACTGCTGAGCTACATTCCCAAATTAAAATTCACACTAACGCTACATTAAATTTGAGGAATAAATATGTGCATATGTGTGTGTGTGTGTGTGTGTGTGTGTGTGTGTGTATGAACTGGCAAAAATTATGTAAACCAATGAGATGTTGAATTGAAAGGGTCATTGACCACATTAAAAATTAAAAATAAATACCAGGGGACCGGCGAGATAGCTCAGTGGTCTAACATACCTGCTTAGGCAAAGCTCGAGACCGTGGTTCAATCCCCAGGAACACATGCCTTGCCAGCCCAGCCTCCAGGGCAAGCTGAGACGGCCACAAAAAAATAAGTGAATGAACACCAGGGTTTTGTTTAACCAATGTCTAATTTAAAAACTCAATTATTTGTTTATTTGTACTACTGCTTAAGTATTTAAAAGCATGCTTTTATGCTTCCTCTTACCACAACTTGAAAATTTTCTAAATAAGGAAAGATTCTATCGTGTTAACCCACTGTTTTATACGTCGCTTTGTAAGAACACAGGGGAAACAGAGCTAAAACAGTGGAGTTACTTTGATGTTTTACTAAATCTAAATAGGAAATGAACGGTCTGAGGTACTAGTCTTACTGTGTTTCCTTGAAACCAATAAGTCATAATTCCGTTGTGCTTTTCAAAAGAAAGTTCTATCAGAAGCTGAGTCAAAGTTAGTAGAACAACAACTTGCTGAACAAAGCAGGCTTATGAAGGACCAAGAAACTTTTCGAAATTTGGTGATCAACCTTGTCCGCATAATAAAAGTCAAAACTGATGAAAAGGAACAGAAGTCCAAGGATTTCATGAGAGCTAAGGTAACTGCATCTTTGTACCCATGGTTAGTTACTAAAACAGACCAAGGGGGTCTCATTCTCAAAACGTTCATTAGAAAACAACGACAACTTGGCAAATACAAGGTCCTGAGTTTGATTCAGATATCACAGACATAGAAACATTGACAGTGACAACAACAATGACTAGTATGTTTGCTTCATATCCCAGTGGCTATAAAGTTTCCCTAAATCAGATTCAATTATGCACTGAAAACAATAATTCCACAATTTAATTAACATTAGCAATCCAGAGAGACAGAGACAGAGAGAGAGACACAGAGAGAGTTTTAGCTTCTATCTAGATGCCCCCAATCCAAAACCTAATGCAGTCATAGGTGGTGTTTTTTAAAAATTATTGGATTTAAGAAGTGTGAATATGGATTAAGTGTATGATACCAGGATTAAGGGTATGTGGTACTGGATTAGTCCATTAATTGGTTTGTACTAGTTCTGGGTATGGGTATGGGAAGCTTCATCCTTGGAATAGTAGCACCACCAGAAGGTTTGCAGCCTGGTTGAGATAAAAGAGAAAGGAAAGCTTGCTGCTGCTGCTGCTGTTGATCTCCTGACTGCTCTGCCATAGACTGTTTCTCCTCTGTGATGCCACCCTGCCTTGGAGCCAGCCGATCAAAATCCAAAACCTCTACAAACTAGGAGCCAAAATAAATCTTGCCTCGTTTCGCTTTGCCCAGAAACAACTCAAGAGCAATGGCAGTGGACAGATCTCCCTCCCAAGTTCATGCAAATACCATTCAAACCAACACCCAGATACCAATAGTTACTGCTTTACACCTTATTCTTCTTTGGCCCCTACACAGCCCCAGAAATGGCCCAGTACAATATTCCAGAACAAAATCCTGCCTGTGCCAGAAGCAAAATCATGCACTTATATGCACAGGATGCCTAAGAACCACCAAAATATTTTTCACACTGAGGATAGCAATGGGTAACAGTAAAATTATGCTTGGAATACCTGTCATTCTTGTCCTTTAGATTTTTGCTACTTCTAATGCAACTTCAGTTACTGCTATACTCTCTCTCAAATAAATGATTGGTTTACAAGCGAAAAAATCCTTCTGCCATACTATCTAAGACTCCAACATTAGTATTATTTATTCCACACAAGGACCACAGTACACCCAGAAATCTCTGCTAAATATAAATATGATATTACATGGTACTCAAGTGGAATATTCGAATTAATCTTATGACTCAGATGTTGGCTGTTTCTAAGTGCAACCCTTATTCTCTCTCTGAGCAGTTATTTACAGGGACAGCATTTCTTCTCATTCCCTAGAAAGAATTTGCACACACCAGAGCATTTGCAAGCAAAAAGCTTGGATAGACATTATAGAGAAGACCAGAGAAGAAAGACCCACACCACATAACCCTCCGCACACTCTTTAAATCCCACTCACTATTTATTTCTCCATCTTAACATGTAAGAATCCAGAAGTTTAGCAAGGCTGGCATAGGGAACACAGGAGAGGGGACATCAAGTGGTGATACCAAAGAGCAGAGATGCAAAAGTCACTCACTCAGTCATGACCTCATCAGGAAGGCTGCAGCAAGCTCAGCAGAGTCCAAGGACAATGGGTCCCAGACAGATAAAATGGGGAAAGACTGGGACCAGGCACGAATGGGAAAGAAAGGTACCTGGAGAGAAGGTGACCAGGGACAGGAGGAGCAGACACCTAAGAAAGCCAACTGCCACCAAATTGGTTTCTAAGACGGGGCTGGCCTGGGAACTGTGCTTTCAAAGTCACCTACTAGTGGCTGGGAAGAGTCCACTCCTGAGAGTTTCCCTGAGTCCGAAACCCGCTCTCCTTTTTCTTTAGAAATTTTAGGAACCCTAGAGGTATTCTTCATTGTGATAGGAAAACTGATATGTTTTATGGATTAGACAAGTTCTACTTACCCTCCAACACTGACACATGTGATACATGTGTGTCACTCATATATACATAGCAAACCTTGTAGAAGACAAGCTCATTACACTAAAGCCTAAGACAGTTCATCCTTTGAGATGTGAAAGTTGATAAAGGAAAATGCTTAAACAAATAAGAAAGAAAGAAAATGTTTATTCCTTGAGTACTTGTAGCATTGGGATTACTCATGAACTTTTAATAACATTTAGCTATAATTTCCACACAAAGACATTAAATCACATTATTTTTCTTTCAGATCATATTTCTTTCTACATCCCTTAAAAAAAAAGAAGACAAAAGTTAGAGAAAAAAGCTGCTGCTAACATAGAGTAGATGACGCTACATTCTATACCTATATTTTATTCTTCATATGTAGTGACCTAAATATTAGTTTATGGACTCCCATTCTCATGGAGACTAATATAAAATAAAATCACTGTACTCCCATCTTGTCTCTGAAGGCTTGTTCACTTCAAATCACTCGTGCCAGCTAGGTTTTGCACGCCATGCATGAGAACTGACAGCCCCGGCTCCCTCTGGTTCCTACCAAAAGTGTCTCCTATTTGAATAGAAAAGGACAAAAGGCTCAGTCGTCTTTAAATTTGCAGAACATCTCCAGCGTATTTACAACTTGTTAATACTTAAATATTTTAGAGGTGCAATTGCTTTATTTAAAAAATATCTGTATGTAATCATAGAGCAGGTCTGCAAGGCTACTTCCCTGTGCAGGAAAACACCCCTCAAACAAAAGTTGGAAAGATGTTTCAAAATTACTTCTTTGGTCTCATGAAACACCCCAAAGGATTCAGTCTACAGCCTTCGTCAAAACTTCCCATAAGCCCTCACTGTCACACATAAGCTCCCACAGGCGAACACAGTTCTTCTTCTCTCAGACTCTACTTTTCCTCAAACCCAAACTGTATGCTTTCTTCTTTTCCTCCCCTCTCCTCCTCCTCCTCCTCAAGCAGGCTGTGTCCCCCCAGCGAGAGTCAGGTCAGCAGACCAGCCCACTTCCAGATCTGCCCTGGGGAGTACCAGCCAACGGCAGGGTGACCAGGGGGACCATGCCGTGTGCCTTCATGAAGGAGCACCTGGGGACGGGTTGGGTGGGGCATATTCGTATGTCCTAACTATTTCTTACATTTCAGCAAAAGTATGAGCACCTTGTTAAGGAAATCAAAACAAAAGATGTTGAAATCAGAGTACACAAGAAGAAACAGCATGAAATTAACCGGAGGTAAAAGAATAACATAATGATTCTTCTGTGTAGATAGGGGGAAACCTGGCTTCTGGTTTCACAGCATGCTTTGTACCTTCCCAGGCTCAAAGAATTCGCTAAACTGTACGACGCAGTTCGCAACGAGAGAAACAAGTTCATTAACCTACTCCACAAAGCTCACCAGAAAGTAAATGAAATAAGAGAAAAGCATAAGACATCACTGAATGAGCTGGAAATTTTAAGAAGCAGTGCGGTGAGCCAAGAGAGGTAAAAGTTGTAAGCTCTGTTCTTTCAAATCCTCATCCTCCATTTCAATTGAATTCAAAAATGACCTCGGGAGCACAAAACAGAAAAAGTGTTTTGGAGAGTGGAGCTGGCAAAGCCCTCTTCACGCTCCTTGTTCAGGGATAATGAATCATCTAAACATCTGGACACAGTTGCTGTGTCTGTCTGAGACTCATCAATGTGAAGGGAAAAGTAAACACAGCTAGGTTTCCTGTGATCACTGATGCTTTTCTTCTGTCCAGTCAGAAGGGCACAGATCTGATCATTTGCAT
>PVKN010013421.1:0-19901 GCA_004027915.1 Capromys pilorides | reverse complement strand
TTTGTTTGTTTGTTTTTGGTTGAATCTTCAGTGATCTTTTAAAAATTCTGTGCCAGGAACCATTTCAAAGTAGTCTGGGAAAGAGAACTAGGGAGGAAAGTCCAGCATGAGGCATGTTTGTGAGGAGATGGAAGAAATAGGATTTGGAGCTAGAGAAGGAGTTCCTCTACTTTGTGGGTGGCAAAAGCATCTTTGGCAGGTGGGGAAGTCTTTGGAACTCCTTTCAGAATGTTTTTAAATGCATAACTTTAGATCAGTGGTACTATTACAAAAGCCAAATATATTAGTAAAATTATCAAAATATTTAAGACAACATACTTGATATAATAGTATATGATTCTTGGCCTAGGGATATAGCTCAGCAACACAACACCTGACTAGCAAGTACAAGGTTCTAAGTTTGATTCCTGGTACCAAAAAACAAACAAACCAAAAAGGTATATGGTTTTTTACTAAAATAGCAGGAGCTAGGGAAAGAATCTTATTTCTCCTATGATTTTTAAATAATAGTGAGCATAAAAATATTAAATCTGGCAGCAACAACAGTGATACAAAATATGTTTATTTCTATTAGTGACAGAGTTGTAGCCTACAGTTGTAATCCAAGGAAACCAATATCTTAGCCATTGGTTAATGAAAAGTAAAATATAAAATGTTATATTCCTGTCTTAGTCCACAGATTTAGAACCCATGGGTCTTGGATTAGGATCTGCTGGGTTAGAGGAACTTGACTAGGATGATTATGAGTTAACATCCTGGCTGTGAGACCATGTGTAAGTTCATGTAACCTGAAAAGTCTTTTTCTTTATCTGCAAAACCATTGATGATGCTCATTTTGTAACATGATGGATGGCTCAGGAGTATTGCACCTTGCCTACCTCCTTGGAAAAGATGATTATCTTGGGGCCCTCAGGCTGCTCTGACTAGCTGCTTCAGAAAGCTGTATTATAAAACAACACTTGTCCCACTCTTGAGAACTGGGGAGACTTTCTCCTAAATAGAAAATCAGAAACATGGGTTATATGGAAAACAGAAAATGCCTCTTACCTTTAGATTTTTTTAATGGCTGATTAAACTTTAAGGATTGCAAAATCTGGGCATGGTGGCATACACTTGTAATCCCAGCACTGAAGAGGCTGAAAACAGGAGGATCACTATGTGTCTGAGCTACATAGTGAGACCTTATTGTAAAAAAAAAAGATGAAGAAATAGAGTATGTTATGGAAAAGAGTAAAATGTGGAGGAAGAGACTGAGGAAACTCTAAGGAAGTTTCTTCCTTCTCTTGTTTATCTTTATTTGCAAAGAAATAACTGTTTCTTCATTATCAAAGTTGTAACAGTAATTAGATATGGCATTACCAACCAGTCCTTTTATTTCATTGGAGGGGGAGGTCTGCTGATGACTTGCTGGCTGCAGGGTCTGGTCCGTTTCTAGAAGGGGCAAGGCCATTGTACTGCAACACACACACACACACACACACACACACACACACATATACACACACACACACACGCACATCTGCTCTCTGTTAAATTTTGGCTTAATAGGATTGTGGCCAAATTTGATAGCTTGATGTAAGGAGAGACCTAGAAGTTTGGACGTCATGAATTGTATGAGTATTTTCCTAAGCAAACATACCTATCTGGGATAAGAACGTCTTCTTTTTCTGACTGGCCACTAAATAGCATGTCTTCCACATGGAACAGTCCTCCCTTCTTGGGATGCAGTTACAGGCAGGATGCTGTGGTTTGCGACCCATCCCCTCAGCACTGTGTGGAATCAGTGAGGCAATGGAGTGTCAGGATTCCCTTATCCCTTGGGTCACAGCTAACACTCCATTTAATGTCTCCTTTTCATCAAAACCAGATTTCGTCTCTTTTTTCCCAGTGTCTGGCCAAGTTAGTGATCTTTATGAAAATAAACTGCAGTTACTTAAGACAGATAAGAGAAGAGAGCTGTTAAGGAAACAGATGGAGACGGTATCTAAACAGCTTCCAGGTTCCTGCCTGCTCATCCAGGAGGTCTGCCCATTGTCCAAGGGCTGAGTAAGGAGCTGAGGGCTGGAGGAACCAGAGGGTTTCCCCAGCCCTGCCAGCGACCCTCCATAAGCCCACAGGTCTGCAGACACCCAGAGCCCACTGCAGCCATTTCCTGCTCTTCTTTGGCATTTCCGAATGCGGAACGGTGATGGGAGGGGCTGAAGTACCAAGATTAGTTTCCTAGTATAGCTAGAGAAACAAGGAGCTGCCCTTTATAGTGAACCATAAAGTCCCGTGTCAGCTCACTAACAGTGAGGTCTGTAGCTGTAGTATTATTCCCTCAAGGTCTAGAGGGGCTGTGAGGAGGTATGTGAGCCTTGCTTGTAATTGTGGTCATTTGCTGTTAATCACCAACTTGATGACTGCATATGGATGATAAGCATTCTGGGAAGGGGAAGGGAAGAATGGCTGTTTCACTCCAATCAAAACTTTGGAGTATCTAAGCTTACATATATTCATTTGCCGACAAACCTCTTTGTCCCGCAGTTTTCTTTCATTTGATCCTGTTATCTCACCAGCAGCAAGACTCCCCTTGCTGCTTTGACAATGTCATCCTCTTATTTAAGGTTCTTGCTTTGCTTCCCCTGAAAATAGCACATCGATGTCTTTGTACGTTAGCCACCTTCTTTTCTGTTTCACCATTGTGAATCTTTGGTCTCTTCCAGGTGCTCGTGTATTGTCACCTGTCCCTTGTTCTCTTCTGTCCTTTCATTTGTGTGATTTTTCTCTAGGCCACATTCTTTCCATATTTGGCCCATATGGCCCCCTATATCCTCACACCCTTCTCCCACTTCTCATGTTTTGATGTTCTGATATGGGTGTGTGTGTGTGTGTGTGTGTGTGTGTGTGTGTTGAACTCAGGGACTTTGTATTGAGCTACTTACCTGGCCCTTTTTATTTCTATTTTTAACATTTTCAGACAAGGTCTTGCTAAGTTGCCCAGGATAAGATTGAGCTTGCAATCCTCCTACCTCAGCCTCCCAGAATGTTAGGGTTTATAAGCATGTACCACAGTGCCCAGTGTATATTTGTTTTTTATATTGATTGATTGATTGATTGCAGGACCAGGGATTGAACTCAGGCCGTTGTGCTTGCCAGGCAAGCAGTTATTCTACTGAGCTGTTTCCCTGGCTCGTATTTGTTTTTATATTGGTCTTATGTTATTTTGTATGTGATTTTGTTTCCTTAGCAATTTGAAGTTCTTTAATAGAAGGGACTATTCTCCATTTATTCTGTATATTACAGTGATAAATTAAACATCATATAGCAACTTATGAAATAGGCAGAAGTCGCCATAAGGTGTTACACAGGGTGGAGACAGACCTTCCATGGGTCACTGATGTCAGGTATTGAACTTCTGTAGTACTAGAAGGCTCTTGTCCCTTGTTGTATTCATCAGTGGCCCACAGTTGAACAACTCATTCATAAGACCAAGTCTAGAGGAGTGATTGCTGATTCGTCCAGAATGAGACAGCCGACTTTAAGGTAACTGTAGCTGCTTCAGCCAGCAAGGCTTCCAGAAAGTGGCTCAAGGCACAGATGGCCACCATGGTTCACTGTAGCCAGCAAGCCAACTGCGTGCTGCTTTGTTTCCTGTCTTCCATGGATGATTCTGACTTCTGAGAGTTGAAGGGTTATTCTGGAGACTTAGCAGTCAGATCTACTCAGTGATGTCCTAAAGGCCAGATTCAGGTTGCCTGAGAAGCAGAGGGAAGCTAGCAGAAACACCATCAAACTGCTTTGGGAACAGGATGCTTAAGATCTGTCAGCCATGGGCACAAGGTGAGTGTGGAGCTACAGAGTGAGGGACTCCGAGCACAGGGGCACAGCAGTTCTGAGGGAGGAGGCACAGTGATGCTGAAGGGAGGTCAGAATACTGAGAGAAAAGTATGGCTGATATCCAATTAATCACTTTATTTTGCTTTTCTTGAAGCTTGACTTGGTGAATGATTTACATATGAATAAGTATTATGAATAGTTATCTTTCAACTAAATTAACTAAATGGTATTTACATAGAACTTCCAAGAATCCAAAATAATTCCATATGAACAGAATAGTTATTTCTAAAGTATGACGATGTGAAATTTGCAATACTCTAAATTGATGGCTGCCAGAGGGGATCAATGGTTGGGATATTGTTTATTGTCCTTTACTCCCAGGAGTATGTCTGCAGTCTTGGAGCTCCATATTTATTCGGGGCTTCTTTATCCCATGGACAGCATCCCTGTTTTTGAAGGCATGAGCCCAAGAAGTCTATTAGAGTGAACAGAAGTGTTACCCATCCTTGAGCAACTGTGTAAGACTCTGAATGGTGACTGCATCTGTCTGCCCTGCTTTCTGAGGAAAGCAAAAGGGAGTGAAGAGGGTGCAACTGGTGTGCCACACTGGCCAGCACACTTCTCTTCCATGGGCCAAGTGGTTTGGAGGGCTGGGTGAACTGCCTGCCCCTGCAGTAGGAGAGTAGCCTCAGACCACCCATAGACAGATACATGTGGCAGGCTTCTAAGAAAAATTTACGTATAGACTCTGAAGTCTGATTTTCATGTAAACTTAAGTATCATGAAATGTTATTTTTTTCTCCATTTCCAGCCATTTAAAAAGTACAAAAACTATCTTGACCCATAAGATTCATGCGCCAGTCCTTGCTCCACAACATACACTAAGACAAATGTAGGGAAGAAATAGTGTAAAATAGAAGTTTCAGAGGTTTTCAGCAGTGTGAAAGAGAACTTCACCCAGCCTCTTCTTGGCAGCAGATACTTATTTCCTCTGCCATTTATTTCCAACAGGCATTTCCAAACCTATGATTTTCTTAACTAGTTTTTTCAAACTAATTATCAGGTTTTTCTAAGATACTTGGTTTATACTCAAAGTACTGGAATTCAAAGGCTGTGGTTTAGTACTTGGTATCCTCTGTTTCAAACAAATTGTGCAGATATGGGGTGGGGGTGGGGGCTCCACATTCACAGAAGAGCTCTTTCCTTAACAACTTCAGCATCTTCTAGTCTCTTTTTTTGTCCTCCTGTTCAGTGGTTGTTTATTTTCCACATTTCAGTTAATTTCCAGCTGTCTATCTTTGTTTTCTTTGGTAAATCCTGTTTCACCTCACTCTTGCTGGCAGAGGAAGCCACATCAAGGAGACAATGGGATTTCATCTGGGAATCCTGCCCACCTCGCCCAGTCAGACTGAGCCCCCCATTAACATCCAAGCCCAGGCATAGAATTCCCTCTGGTGGGAATGTGTTGCAGAGATGGCTGAAAGGCCTGAGGTGTGTTCTAGTATGAGGGCTTGTGCCAACTGTGGTTAGTAGATTAATTCTGACAAAGAGAATCTGTCTTACCCATTTTGTGATACTAGAACACAGTGCCTGAGACTGGGTAATTTACAAATTTTCAAGGGCAGTGCTGAAGGCTGGGAAGCCCAGGTCAGGAGATCTCCCATCAGGCCCCACCCTCCAACCCCCAAATTTAATGTTGCATTTTTTTTCAAACTCAGGAGTTTTGGATGATACATGAAGGTCATAGCAGAGAATGTACAACTATGCTCTTGTGTTTGAAAACAGTGTGAATAAACTGAATTTCCTTGACTCTGCCTTCCACGCAAGCAGCATCAGTGATGACTTATTCTGTCTAGGTCACTATATGACAGAGAAGGTAGCTTATAAGTAACAGAAAATTTTTCCTCACAATTCTGGCAAGGCTCAGGTAAAGATACCAGCCCATCTGGTCTTCGGCTAGGACCCATTTCCCCATAATCAGTGCCTTTTCATGTGTATGGGTGAAGGAGCTAGCAGAGGTTCTGGGTGACCCTTTTTATAAGGCCCCTCATCTTGTTGGTGAGGGCAACCACCTCAGGGCCTGATCAGCTCTCGGAGACCCTACCTCCTGATGATGTCACCTTAGAGATTACAATTTCAACAGCAAAATTTAAAGAAAACTTAAACATTCGGGCCATCACAGCTCACCATTGTTAATCCATTTTTATGTTTTTCTAAACCATTTTCTCTGTGTGTATATACACCAATGTTCATAAAATATGTGTCTTAATATAAACCGTATGGGTTATGGTGAAAGTTGCTTTTGCTCCCCTTGATAATGTTGTAGAGAACAAATCAGCATCTTTACTTTATGATGCTGTGGGGAGTGAGGTGGGAGAGTGGTGAAGGGGACAAAAAAGTCTACAGCTGATACTGTGGGGAGACAACCTCCCAGGCTGCAGGCCTGGTGGGGATTCAAGCAGCTCTCCTGGTGCTTATGTAGGCTCTGCACAGCCTCCATCACCTGGAGCGCCCCCAGTCCTGGGACCCAGTGGTCACCTTCAGTTCTGCTTCCTTAGGTGCACTTCTGGACAGCCCTAAAAGCCTGAACCTGAGACAAGGCCTAGGCTGGCCTCTTTGCTGTCTGCAGACCAACCCAGTCCACAGGAACATCAAGCCGTGTGTGTGCGTGCTTTTGTGTGTGTGTGTGTGTGTGTGTGTGTGTGTGTGTGTGTGTGTGTGTGTGGTCTCTAAGAGGACGGTCCAGGCCCAGAGCAGCAGCCATTGCCAGTCATCCTGCTGCAGGACAGCAGCCTCTATACCTGTTGTGCTTTGGACTGCCAGAGAGCCGTGCACCAGGTGCCTGTGCCTCCCAGTCTGTGGAGGATACAAGCTGAACTTCTAGCCAATCTCAGTGAAAGACCTCTGGAGATTGAGAAGAGAAAGTTCCCACCTTCCCCACAGGGAGAGGGAGCTGAGTGGGGCCTCAGTGGAGCTCTTAGCAAAGAAATCCTCCCTAAGCTCTCTCTTGGACCTCTCTGTAGAAGAGGGCCTCAAGCCTGTTTGTCAATTCTTTCAGGTTTGGAAAGAATTTTTTGTGTGTGGTACTGGGGATTGAACCCAGAGCCTACACATTGAACTGTACCCCCAGCCCAGTTTTTATATTCTATTTCGAAGCAGTCGTTTTGGTTGCTAGAGTCCAAGGCTGGGCTTGAGCATGTGATCAAGCGTCCTGCATCCTGCTCCCCCTTCCCAAGGGCTGGGTCATGGGCCTGCATCACCATGGCTGCTTAGTTCTCTCACTTTTGTATATTTGCCAGGACAGGCCATCGTAAAACTCACCTTGGTTTCTGATATTGCTGAAACCTCTGAACCTCCTAAGCATGTGTGAGCTCACGTTTGTCTCCACATGAGAGACTCCCGAGGAGAGCCGTCAGATCCAGAAGTCAGGCGGTGGAAGCAGTGGAGTTGTTCACGTGCGGCGTCCACACTGTTACCATGGTTTATAAAACTAATCTTTAACTCTTGGGCCAGTCTTTTGAAGGGAAAAAACCCACTTATATACTATTATTATATACTAGTATAGTAATACTATACATATTACTATCTCAACTTTTTATTCATGAGGCAGCTTTTCATGTTTTTATTTGTAATTTTCTGTGAACTGGCTCTTAGTATCTTTTGTTCAATTTAAAACGTTACTTCCTTTTCTACATTGATTTGGGATGCTTTATATTCCTGAACACTCAGCCTCTGCTGTATAGCAAATATTTTCTGTAATCCAAGCCTGGTCTTTTAACTTTGGGAAATTGGACTACATCAAAGGTATCATAAATAATTTTTCTCTGTGACTTTTTTGTTGTGTCTGGTTTAAGAGGTTCCTTTCCCTAGGTTACAAACATATACCCCATATGTGCTTGTCATGCTGTAGTAGTTTAAATCTTTAACCTCTTGAGCTTTAATGCATCTGAAATATTTTTGTGAACAATGGGACTCTAACTTGATTTGTTACCCAAATGGTGAGCTAGTTGTCTCCATACCCTCTTGTGAAGCCAGTGACATATTCCATGACCAAGAATAAAGGGAATGGATGGTGAGGGGGCAGCTGTTCACTGACTACACAGCAGGTCAGGATGAGAGGACTTCTCAGTGTACAGAGCTCCCTGTCAGAGTGGACACACAGCATCCCTGGACAAGTTTCCTATCAAAGCACTTAAATTGAGGGAGAACCAAAATCTGTGAATGTCTTATAACTCATAAGAAAACAGGCCCAGGTAACTTACTTATGACTATTCTTTTTTTTTTAGCAAAATTTTTGCCGCATGGACAGCACTTTCTGTAGGAATGTTTTCTTTGTTCCTCTTTATTTCTTCCTCTTTCTTTCCCTCCTTCCTTTCTTCTTTTGTGACAGTGTCAGTATGTCATCAAGGCTGTCCCAAATTCATGATCATGATCCCCCTACCTTCATCTCCCAGGCAGTGGAGAGCATGAGCGTGTAGCATCACACCTGCTTTGTATGCATCTCTTATGGGATCTAATAGCTAAATTTCTTCATAAAATGCACATGGGATGATATTTTAAAGCAAACCTTTAACGCATCCCTATTAATACTTTTTGGTTTGTTTTTCCCACATCCTCCTGAGCTGCTCAAGAATATTGTTTGAGAGATTAGGAAAGGTCATGAGGATGCCTTTCTAGATGTGCCTGAGGTAGATTGATCCTTATCATCCCCACCTTTGGGAAAGTAGCAAAAGCAAAGTAAGAAGGCAAAATTTATTAAGAAATGTGAGCTTTAAAAATCACTCTTGTATGTAATAAATTAAAGCTAGTAATGATTATATAGTAATGATTATTAAAGCTAGTAATAATTATTATGTCAGTTGAACCGAAGTTTTCACTTGGTTGTGTCTAAACCCTTAGACATAGACAGATTGAAATATCTGTTCCCTGGGTGGAAGGACAGGTTCAAAGGCTGTGAGGTGGGATGGAGTAGGGAATATGCTAGAAGCTGGAAGGATGCTGATGAGGAAGGGACATGGGAGACAAGGAATGGGGTGAGGGCAATGGCAGGAGGGGGTGGGGGCCAAGGGAAGATTTTGGGGCTGCTTCTGAAGGCACTGGATGCTGTGGACAAATTTTCACCAAAATGAACAGATCATGTTTGTCCTCATCTACAATTTGTCCTATGTGAAGACAGATTGGTAGTAGTTAAGCGTGGGTCCAGAAGAAGTAAGAAACATTTTGCAATGGTACAGGTGTATTAGTCAGCTTTTCTTTGCTCTGACAAAATACCTGAGATAAACAATGTAAGAGAAAGATTTATTTTGGCTCATGGCTTGAGAGAACTCATTCCATAGCCACTTGATCATACCATGTTGGGCCAAGTTGAGTACGACCCCAGGCATGGTGCTGAGGCAAAATTGCTCACATTGTGCCCACCAGGAAACGAAGGGGAGTAGTGCTCCTGACGAGTGCTTTACCTTCACTGAATTTGAGAGGATAAAATATGTTGGCATCTGTTTTTAAAGTAAAATTCATGTATGGTGCTGGGGAGATAGCTCAGCGGTCTAAGCACCTGCCTTGCAAGTGCAACTACCCGAGTTCAATCCCTGATACCACATGCCATGCTGGCCCCAGAACCTCAGGTGTGGTGGTGCACACCTGTAATCCTAGCCCTGGGGAAACTGAGACAGGAGGATCACTAAAGTATGAACTGCATAGCAAGACCCTGTGTCAAATAAATAATTAAATGAATAAAAATAAAAATAAAATCCATATGTGGCATGAAGTTAAAGGAAAAAAGTTTTTTTTATCTTTTATTTATATATTTGGTACAGGGTCTCACTACCCAGCTCAGACTTGTAGTGATCTTTCTGTCTCAGCCTCCCCAGTGCTGGGATTAAGAGTGTGCCATCACGCCTGGCTTCAGTGGCCAGCACTGCACACCTTGAGCTCTGGGGCCAGCAAAGCATACAATACCAGGGAGCAAACCTGAGTCCTTATGCTTGCCAGGCAGGCACTTAGACCACTGAGCCATCTCCCCAGGCCTGAAATAAAATTTTTTATGCCTGCTTAACACTTTGGTATCATTAAAATGAAAATTATTTCTGTGTAGGTCCAGTTGCATAATTTACAGGACCCACTGTTGTATGAAAATGACGGGCTTTTTGTTAAGCATTAGGAAATTCAAGATGTCAATTGCAGAGCATTAAGTGGACAAGGCGTCGGTGTGATTGCCATGGCGCTTGGCGAGGTCTGCAAGAGAGAAGGCCTTGGGGTCATTCCTGAAGAAGCTTCGCTCTGCCTGTGTCAGAACAAAGGCTGCGAGCTCCAGTGGTACAAATGGACAGACGAAGACTGCTGTCTACATCCTCCTCTTCAGGGGGAGGCCCTTATATGCTTACTGATGGGATGAAAATCACAGAACACACTGGAAGCACTGGCGAGTGCTGTGAGTAGGTCGAATGGGGTTGGCAATTAAGGGAGAAACTTTTTGTGTTATTTTCTGGCTGCACAAAAATGAAGTAGGAGCAGAAATATCATTAATGTTTAATCTGTTCCTCAGAACTCCTTATTCCTTACCAACATGTACCATTTAAGTGGCTTCCCAGCAACATATTCTTAAATTGTTTGATGGAACATTGATTTGGACAAAAGATTTCCTGTCAAATTTTGTATCACTTTCTTTTCCTTTTCTCTTTCCTTCTTTTTTTTTTAAAGAATCAGTAAGAATTTTTTTAAGATCAGTAAGTCATTTTAAAGACTTGCTATGAATATTTTCATCTCAGTTTTATTTGATTTATTATTATTTTTGAAATGGATTCTTGCTGAGTTGCCCAGGCTGGCCTTGAACTCCTGATCCTTCTTCCTCATCCTCTGAGTAGCTGGGATTACAGGCATGTGCCACATAGCCCCTGGCTTTCTCTGAGTTTTAATGTTAAGACCCATCTCCATGTACTTCACACCTCCGGAAGATGGTTCAGACAGCTGATGAGCTTCACAGGCTCTGGTAAATATAAAGTTGTTTAACTCTGAAAATGGAAGAGTAAATAGATATTTCTCCATGTAGAATTGGGTGATTTGGGGTGCTCTGAATTCAGATGCTATCATTTTCATTTGTGGCATAAGTGTCCTTGCGGAGCTCTCCCCCAGCTCTCTGGGGTACAGTGTGAGAGTGCCTTCCACCGCGTGGCCTCCATTTCTCAGGAGATCTTCGTTCCCTAAACCAAGTCCCTTCTGCAGTACTCAGTGACTCAGAGCCTGGTGTTTGCGTAGGGGCTCAGTAGCAGGGAGGCTGCCGGCCGAGGTCACTTGGTTAAGATAAGCTCCCTGGTTTATGCTTTTAAAAGGTTAACAGAGGCCCCGCTGAAGTGCTCACCTCAGCAGGACATATACAGAAAGCTGAGTGCTCTTCTGGGCAGTGGTTCCCAGTGACCCTTGATTGTCTAAAATGCCATCTGTGGAGCTGGGTAGAAATGGGTGTATGAAAATACTATTTCAGAGAGACCCACCAGCCTAGTTTTGGACAGTTGACATTTAAACTCTGCGGAATTCCAGAGTCCAGACAGCTTGGCAAGTTTGAGTTCTGGTGCATTCTGTTCAGAACTGTATTTTGGTTTTTTTCCTTCAATAGTGCTTTTGTCTTTCTGCTAAAGGTCAAAGTGTAGTTGTCAAGTATGGGTGTTCCCTGCTGCAAGTTACTAGGAAAGGGGGCAAGTGTGTTGACATAGTTTTTATATTCATAACCATCTACCGCAGTGCTAGATTTTATAGATTAAAAATGTAAATAAAATGAGATGCATGCTCAAGCGCTGAGGAGCAGCTAGTTCAAAAGTCGCGGTGGACACCCAGAGCACTCGAGTTTCCCCATTTAGATAGGCAGAGCCAGCAAGTGCTTCATTTCAAGTTGACAGAGCTGGGGTCCTGGGCCGTGCGTGGGGAGAACCACCTTGAGTCTGTCTGCAATGTGCCTGCCACTTACGGTGTAGTATGCACATTTCGCTAGAGACTTAACACCTGGAGAAGCGGTCAAGTCAAGTGAGGATGCCAAGGCAAGTGAGTCGGGCCCCAGACTCCTTCTTGGAGAGGCCACAGGGGTCTCAGGTGACGTTAGCCTGGGCACATGAGGGGGCAGTACTGAGGGACTGTTTCCCCACCTCACCCTTAAGGGCAGATGTGTGTTTGGGCTGCTGTTTGTGTCACCACTTCCATGGGAACCTCTCTCAGGTACAGGTGACAGCACCAAGAGTTTGCTTTGGGCACCGCTTTCCACCAGGCTCTGTCTTCTGGGCTCACACTGATGTTCTAAAATTCCACATCCTACCCTAAAGCCCTCAGCTGGGGCCCCACTCACCCCTGCATATGCTTTTCTGAGCTCTAGCTCCTCCAGGATGTTAGATGGGGAGAAGAAGATGGAGATCAGGAGCAAGGGCTAGGTAGACAACTGACTCCACGCATGGGTGGGCAGAGGGCAGTGGGAGGAGTCACTGTGGTAGCTTCCTGCCTACCTTCTGTTCCTAAAACTCTAGGGCCTGAGTCCTAGGAAATTGCTCTGCCCCTAGACACCACCCTATTGCTTTCTGCTGGGGCTGTGGAGAACAGTGGTAGACGAGGAACGAGTCCAGTCTTTCCTAAAACCCTCCTCCAGGACTATCCCCTTCAGAGCTCTGTTTGTGGCTCCTCTAGGGGGTGTCACTGGGCCAGGCTTGGGGTAGTGACTCTGCACCCAGTCCCTCCAGGGATACATGCTAAATTTCCCCCATCTCTCTCACATACCCTATTTGAAGCCCAGCAAGCAGCCAGATAAGGAATGGCTGTCTCCCCTTTTTTCAGTGCCTTCTTTCCCCAGAGATTTCTCTTGGACCATACTCCTGGCTAGTGGGGGCGGCAGGTAGTAACCTACACTAGGAACGAGCTTGCCCCAAAAATGACATCTACCATGCTGCCTTTCCTGGGGCCTGAGGCTTCTAGCCCCTGCCCTCAGCTCTGGGCCCCGGGTACAATTCCAGTAGTAACGTAAGAGCCCTGCTCTGCTGTAGCCCTGCACATTAGTGTCCCCTGAACGCTGGTAATGTTGGCTTTCTGGCACTGCCCATTCTTTGTGCCTGACCTTTCTCCTTGAGCAGCCCTTGCTGCACCATCACAAACGCCAGGCTTACATGTACCTGCAGGATGGATGTTATTTTAACTATTTAGAGGGTTCAAGGTTCTCTAAGTTTTCTTTGCAGCTTTCCTTCACTGACCCATACATTCCAGGAACTTGGAAACAGAATGGTGTACTTTCTTGGACAGATTGTATGAATCACTGTGTCTTCTTCATACCCCAAAATGGGCAGCTGACATAAGCTTGTGGTCATACAGGTGTGAATGGGGTGTGCAGAAGCTGCATCATTCCTTTTCTCAGCAGACACAAGAGAAAAAGGGAAGCCACTAGAGGTACAGGAGTGAAAGGGTAGGTCCGGTGGAAGCAAGTTGACTCTTGCTTGCCTGAGGATGCCGGAGCTGAGTATTTGGGCAGGCTGAGGATCTACACACTGTCATACAGAGTCTGTGGCAGGGACAGCAGGGTATGGAAGGCTTCAGTGTCTCTATGCCCTCAGCAGCTGTGTTGTTTCTTGTGGGTTTTATTTGTTTAAAGTAGCCAAGGGGTGTGAAGCGGTATTTCCTTATAGTTCTGTCTGCATTTCCCGTCTGTCTTTCTTTCGCATGACTTCTTCGAAGGTGCTCTCATCATCGAGAAAGCCTGCTTGCACTTCAAGAGTGCTCTGGAAGGAGCCACGAAGGCCCTGCAACCTTCACCTACCTGCGAGCAGCTGAGTGTGAAAGCCTCTCCGTTTCAGGTGTCTTTCACTCAACAAGCTGGTGTTTAACTAGCTTGGCAGCCTCAGAACACAGATGCATCTGGCTTTCCTGCTTTGGAGGTCCCAAGCAGCAGAGGCCTGGACCTGTGGCGGGCAGCCCCACCCAGCCTGCTTCCCCTGCCTGCCACACCCAGGCAGGTATCTGTTTGCTAGAGTGGGTTTTCCTAGGCTAAAGTTAGTCTGGATTGATTCCAATTTATGTAAATAATTTAGGTGATTAGATACGACTGATACTCCTGCTCTGCCTTGCTACTCAATACTTCCACTGACACTTTGGCTCCTGATAAAATCTGAAATCTCCTGATCCATCCTGTGTGCCTGAAGTCTCATGGGGATCAGGTCCTGGCAAAAGAGAGACCCACTGGTTAAAAGTTATTTTTAATTATTTCCCCTTTCCTTGAATAATTTAAATTGTGTTTTATGTGTGTTTATGGGAACCAGGCTGTCTGAGCTCTGCCCTGGGCCTTAGTTTGTTGTCACCTAATTCTGTACCCCTAACTTCTTATTCTGGTGCAGAGTTACATTATCAAGAGCTCTACTCTTCACATATATGAAGATGTTGAGTGTGAATGTGTGTCGTCTATCTGATATTCTATGTATGTGCTAGAATTGTGGCTCAGGAAATAGAAGCTGGTTGTGAGCCTGGTCAGGAAAAGGCAGTAAGCAACGTCTCTAGATGTTTAGCTAATAAAGCTGGCTGGCTGGCTTCAGACCCCTGTGTCTTCCAGATAACAGGCTGGAAGGTGTTGGGTTGAGGCTGGGAGGTATGTGAAACCCAAGCCACCCAAGGACACCCCCCAGCATGAGTTGTTATTGCTTGGAGCTGTTCTACAGTCCCTCAAGCTGCATTTCCTGAAACCCAAGATAGCTATAGTGGAAAAGAGGTCTCTTATAACCAGCTCCTGTTCCCGAAAACCGTTGTGTGACTGTCCTTGTGGTTTCAGGCCTCTTTCTCTGTGTGGTCGCTATCGACTTGACAGAGGTGAAACACTTGCAGTGACTGTGGCAGATCCCAGTGAAGTGGGCAGGGAGGCTCCCTTCCAACCTCTTCACCCTCTTCATGCGCATCTTCTTGCAGCTCTCTAGTCCTGCATGCAGGCAACCGGAAACGTCCTCACCCACCAAGCTGCTCCCATGACTGTGCCTCCTGAGGAAAAGGGGAGCCCGGGGCACATGTCTCAGAGTTGTGTTTGTTCCAGCCAGTTTCTTTCTCTGAATTATTGAGGTTTTCTTGGCTTTTTTATTTTTCCTAATGTTACAGTTTTCACTGAAGAGTGAATTTTTTTCTTTGATACTGGAAATTAAACCTGGAGCCTTTTCACTCATCTATAATCCTGTCCCCTTTTAAAGTTTTTATTTTGTGTCAAGGTCTTAGTAAGTCACCAAGGAACCCAGAGTGGGCCTGAATTTGTAGTTCTTCTATCTCAGCCTCCTACAGTGCCATCATACCCAGTAGAGGTTACATTTTTATTATTTTTTATTATATATAACTTTATTGCCCCTCCTCCCAAGAACACCAAATCGTATTTTTCCCCTAAGATGGGTAAGGTGCTTTTATTTATGTGATGTGCAGTCCCTCTTCTGTAAGGGTTACCACAGAAAAAGTTTTCTATATTTCTGATGTCTGTTGCAGGGAAAAACAAAATGGCATTGTTGGGCAGGTCAGTTAGGACTGACTTTTCTGGACATTCTCACACTTTGCAAGAACTAAACAAGGAGTCATGGCTGGTGTTGGGACACTATGTTCTGAACACTGTGCTATAGGGACAGGACCTGCAGGTCAGGCAGTGTCTCCTATGGCCTCTGCAGCACACTCAGAATACCAGTGTATTCTGTGTGAAGAGCCAAATCTAAGAAAATGACATTAGTTTGCAGGCATTTAAAATACTTTTAAAGGCATTAGGAGCCCCCAAGACTCCTGTCTTTCCTGCAGCCCCACATGGGTCAGAGGAAACTTGGGTTCTCGGGCCAAGACCCATGTTGAGACCCAAAAGCAGGGACATGTGACAGAGACAGCAGCCTCCAGCTGACTTGGGGCCTAGGGAAGCATTCTGGGTGGCGGGGCTGCAGTTAATTATTAACCTGCAGAGAAAACTGAGAGAGCTAGCCCAGCACAGCCCAGCAGCAGATACTGCCACCTTGTGAGCAGCTTGTTGCTGAGCTGGGTGGGGGCAGAGGTGCCAGGAGGAAATGGAGAGAAAGTACAGAACTGTATTAGAGAAGAGGGCTTGGCTGGCTTCCTCCTGGCTCTGGCGTGATGGAAACATTTTACTTCATAGGCTTATTTTGTAATATTATGTGTACAGAGTGGGCGGTTGCTTAATTAAGTACTTTAAAATTTTTATTTGTAGTCATTTATATACATGGTGCAAAATTTGAAAGGTCCAAGAGAAGGGTACATGGTGAAAATTAAGTCTTCCTCCTACTGGTCTGCTCTGTAGAGATAACCACCCATGCCAGTTTCTTTTATAACCTACCAGAGATAATTTCTGAATAATTAATTCATTATAGAGATAAGAGAACTATGCATACAGAGAGATAACTATATAGAGAAGGAATTACAGATGTGGCTCTCAAAAGTCATGGGGGTCTGTGACCAAGGTTTTGGCCAATTATGGATCAAAATTTGGGGGTTAAAAGGTCTTTAAACATGTAAAGACATTTTTCCTTCTTATTACTCCCTCAACAATACAGCAGCTATATACATAGCTTTGCACTGTATTATTACAAATGATCTAGAAATGGTTTAAAGTATATAAAAGACACACTTGGGTTATATGCAAATATTTTATAGAAGGAATTTGAGCATCTGTGCATTTGGGTATTCTTGGGGGAAGGTGTCCTGAAACTGGTCTCCACGAATACCATGGGATGAGGTATGCAGCAGGCCTGAGTGTGCAGTGTGTGAATATATTTATATCCTCACAGAACTCTGCTATATGTAAAACGGTACAACTGTATGACTGGGTTGTCTGTGCTGTAGGTTACTTGTTTAATTATTTCCCAGGAATCAGTTCCTGTAGTTCTCAGGTCTGGTTCTAAATGGAAGGGAAATTAAAATCTGGAAACACACAGAAGCAGTGTCTTGTAAGGAGCTGCTATAGAGAGCAGAGCATGCATCATGAAGAGGAAGAGCCCACTGCTGCGATAGTGTGCAGCTAACTTGGTGGTGGCCCTGAGGCAGATGTGAGCTGCACAGCCAGCTAACTGCACCCCTTGGCCAGGTGCAGGGTCCCACTGGCACATGGTGGGCACTGGTTTGTGCTGAACCTTTTTATCTCTAGTCCCTTCCCTTGCATAGGTAACCACCAGGACGTGTAGAAAGCGTGTTGTGTGGATTGTATGTAACTTTACAATGTATCATTTCACATCATGGGTTTTCAGTATGTGTAAAAGGAGTGACTCACTCTGCTCCTTAGCTGGTCTCAGAGCTCCTGCTCTCCCCCACCCACCCACTTTGCTGGGGGTAGCCCTCCTTGTCATTTCCTGTCTGCATAGGGTAGATGTGTGATTTTGAAAATGATTGAAGCAACTACTGATGCAATGATTATTTTCCTAATACTTTAAACTAATACTTGTTTATCACAAAATGAATTTAAGAAACTCCAGAATTCTAACCTAAAGCCAATTATTTTTTTCATAACTAATATGTGGATACAAATGACAAAAAGTGCATAATTTTTTAAAATTATTTTTGTTACTCTTATCAGCTTTCCTTTATTTTACTAAATTACCATCCTAGATTTTAAAGTCGTGTAATCTTTCATCTATATATATGCAGTATAAAGTCACAATCTTGCCTATCATTGGACTTTGAAGTGGCTGATTTTTAACATCATCATGATTAATGTCTTCATACATGTAGTTGATCTTGTTGTGTATTTTCTTTTGTTGTTTAGCTAGCAAAATGCACAATAATGAATTATAGAGGTAAGGGAAGGAGTTCTATGGCCTCAGATGCAAGCTGCCACATTCTGTCTCTTTCTGTATTCCCAAAAGTGAACACAAGTGTCTGTCCTACACCATTGCTGATTTATTTTTAGTGCGTTATATGCAGAGCTGTTACCATAGGAATTGGTCTTATCAAGAGCCATCATGGTCAGCAGAGGAACAAGCACTCCTGTCTGTGGAGCGAGGTTCGGAGAGTACCATCTGCACTCTTGCTACTCGGCTGCCCGCTTCACCCCAGCATCGTGCTGGCTTCGCCACCATCCACCCTGTGCCTCGCTGTGGTTGGCATTGGCAGGAGTCTTGTGTGCAGCTCTGCCTCATTCTGGCCTTTAGAAACTGTGAGCTGTAACAAACACAGGAAAAGAAATGATGCTTCACACTCCTTTAATTTGCTCCTTGTACATTTCTTTTGAAGGGAAATTAAAAATGGCTAAGAAAGATTGGATGCTGGTAGAGAGAAGGAGGAGGAGGTAGGAGAGCAAAGTGGGAGGCATTTGCAAGAACATATGTTGTATTCTTCTCATTCTCCTCTTGACAATGACTGATGGCATCTAGTGAGTCCCCATTTGTCACTTCCTGAGTGCAGCTGGTGTTGGGGGCGGGGTAAATCAACAAGGGCTGGGCAAAGGATGTAGGATTTAACCAGAGGAAGAAGGAGCTGAGGATGACACTGAAGTGACATTTCTCACAGTTATACTTTTCAGTAGTCTCATCTTGTGCTGTTCCTTCGGGGCACCTGCTGAGAGTTTTGCACTCTGACCTTTTAGACTCTATAGGAACCAGTCTTTGTATCTCAATCTCCTCCACCTCTGAGGGACTTACCTTGAGCATAAGACACCAGACATGGAGCAGAAAGAACCCCTACACCATGTCTCACATGTTGGTCTGGCTCTGCATTCTCTTAGTGTTCTAGAATTTCCACTCTTGAATTCCCATATTGAACGTTTGGACTGTCAGAAGGGGAGTGAGGGACAGGAAAGAACTGTGGCTGATTAAGTTTACAGTGATCTTAGGAAGCTTGCTGCTTTTATTTTCCTGCCTATACCGAAACAGAGAAACGCTTCAAGTGCAGCAGCAGTGGTTATTCTGTGGTTAAGTTATGTGCACGGTGCAAGACAAACCCCAGGGGATTCTGCCTCATCGAGTCTCAGATAAGTGTTTAGGCCAAATTTATGCGGAAGCCTGAGATGAGAATCCTGTGTCAGGAAACTGCTGCCCAGTACTTTCGGTTCTTTTTTCTTGACGCTGCATTCCAGCTAGTAGTTATCTTGCAAAGTGCAAAGTGCATTCGTTGCACTGCACAAGGGTAAGACAATCTAGTTACCTGTAGCAAGTTCCTGGGAACCTACATGACATAATCCTGCTTTGTCACTAATCCAAGGCCCTCTGGACAAGGTGTTTTCCAGAGCGGTGTTGTATGGCCCAGTGGTCTCCACTAGAAGACTGCAGATCTTACATGTTCAGGAATGAGTGGCCAGTCAGCTCCGTGGAAGACACTGTGGTTGGCTTCACGTCAACTCGACTTCCTATCTCCCTTTATTTCTTTGTATGAACAATTGTTTCTGAAGCATCTGTTGTCTGTTGGGTACTTTTTAGCTAGGTGACTCCGTGTTTCTGATCTGTTTTCATGGTCACACCAGCTAAAGCTAGTGTTCCTAATTTTCTGAAAGAGGAAACTGTGGTGCAGAGATTGTAGCATCTCAAGATAATCATGATTCAAGTTGCAGAAGTTGAAGCTGGGGTTAATGGAGCCTAAGGTCCAGTGCACAGCTGTGCTGCACAGATGCTTCTAGAAATATCAGCCAATCCCAAGGAATCTGGACTTGATTGGCTAGTATGGAAGCATAGACATACTTTGCGTTAGGGAAACACAGGTTTTGTTTTGTTTTGTTTTGTTTTGTTTTTGTGGGACCGGGGTTCAAACTCATGACCTTGCACTTGCCAGGCAGGCACTCTTGCCACAGAGCTATCTCCCTGGCCCCTGGGAAACACAGTTTAGATTGGAACTGGCTTCTTTTTTTTTTTTTTTTTTTTGTTTTTTTTGGTATTACTTATTTATTTAATTTATTTGGTACAAGATCTCACTAGACAGCTCAGACTCGTAGTGATCCTCCTGTCTTAGCCTCCCCACCAATGGGATTACAGGTGTGTGCCACCACACACAGTTTTGGTGACCAGCTGTATACAGGCCAGCACAGCATTTGGGGATCAAACCCAGGTCCTTTCACTTGCCAGGCAGGTGCTTAGACTGCCCATCTAATCTCCCTGGCCCTGGCTTCTTTTAGTTTTAGA
>PVKN010013420.1:0-19935 GCA_004027915.1 Capromys pilorides | reverse complement strand
GAGGCATCCTGTATAGATGACACTTCGAAGGTACTTGTTTTATGATCAGAAGAAAAAAGCTAGATTAGCAAGGGGACAAGAATGAAAAGATCCAGTTGAAAGGTAGCTATTGAATATGTTTACAAAGAAAATATCCTCAATAGTGTGAAGTTCCACAGAAAGCAAGAGTGGATATATCCATGGTTCAAAGGTGTTGGTCTCTGGACCAGTGGCATTACTGGAGCTTAGAACTGATTAGAAATGCAAACTTGTGAGCCTCATTTCATGCTCATTGAATCAGAAATTCTGGTGATGATTCCCAGAGTTCTGTGTTTTAAAAAGCCTTTCAGGGGATGTAGATTAGCACTCAAGTTTGAGAACCACTTTACTATAGACAAAAGGAAGAATAGCTCCTTCGCTGTAACAGGAGGGAAAGATGATCAGAAAAATACAGATACGGGCAGAAGTATTATAAGCATGCCAAAATTCATTTTTTCAATAAATACTTTTTAAATATGTGCCAGGTCCTAGAAATGCAGGCCAACAAATTTGTTTTTTTTTTTTTAAATCTCATTAGATTTTATTTTAAAGAGTAAAAATAGCAGAAACAAACATAGGAAAACAGTAACAAGCAAGAGTACAAGATTTTAAAAACAAGAAAAATTTAACAATGGTTGTATTACATATTTTCATCATTAAATCTGTTTAGATTAATAGATATAGATGTGTAAGGTTGGTCAAACAATTAAACATTAACACTTCTAATAAACCTTAGTTTTTTTAACTCTTCCAAATACATTTTGTACTTAAGTCACTCTTCTAAAAAATTAAGCATTTATAAGGGCTGAGGATGCAAAAAAGGCAAGGTCCTGAGTTTGATTGTTGGTACCGCTCAAAATTTATTTATTTATTTTTTCTTTTTTTGAATCCTTATACTAGGGAGACTATAAGATATTGGCGTATGTAGGTCTGGTTTATTCCACTTATGAGTATATGTTCAAGATACATCCATTTATATATGAAGTCTTCTAGTCTATCATTCCGTATAGCTGAGTAATATTCCATTTCATGAAAATACCACATCTTTTTCAACCATTCTTCAGATGATGGGAGGCTAACAAATTTCTAACTTCATTGTAGTTATGTTCTCATAGGAGGAGACTCAACAAACAAATGAGGAAAATCTATTAGTATGATAAAGACCTGGGCTTTTACACTAAGTGAACTGGGCCATCATAACTAGAATGTAGGCTCATGAAGACAGTCACAGTTACCTGTTCTCTTCACTGCTGTGTAATCAGTATGGTGCCTGATTATATTCACTGAATAAAAAATTGGGGACTTCTTTGATTCAAGAGTCACAGGACTCAATTTACATTTTCCAGAGAATCTCTGTGTTGAAAATGCATACTTGGGTTAATGCCGGGAGCGGTAATACACTTAAAGGCTACTATAATACCACTCCATACAAGACTTTCTCCTGTTTTGGCACAGAACTGTAGAGGTGAAGGTGGTAAGAAGTGGTTGGATTCAGAATACATTTTTGGGGGGGTGAGTCAGGGTCTGACTGTGTAGTTAATATTTCCCCTGAACTCACTATGTAGCCTAGGCTGGCCTCAAACTCACAGCAATCCCCCTGCCTGAGCTTTCTAAGTGCTAGGATTACAGGCATGCCCCACTTTGCCCAGCTCCAAACATAGTTTAAAGTGGAACCAGAAGGATTTGATGATGTGCTGCCTGGAGAGTGGGAGACAAAGCAGTGTTAATGATGACTCCAAAGTTTCAGGCCAGAGTAGCTGGAAGACTGTAGGAAAGAGAAACAGGTCTGTTAAGTGGAGAGGGAATGCAGATCAGGTGCAGAAGCAAGTCAATTTACTGTAAAAATAATGTGGCTTAGGCTTTGGGGCTTCTCATTTGCTTGTGTTCTAGAAATATGTTAGTAAGTTTTTTCTGAGTCCTTTTTTCCCCGAAGAGGGATACTCAAATTGTGTAATCTTGAGGATCTGCCACTGATCCCATGGTCCATTTGGGATACGCTCCTTTTGAGGCAGTTACCAGACATCCCCTATGGACTGAACTGTATCCCCTAAATTTCAGTTTGAAGTTCTAATTCATAATGGGACTGACTATTGGGATATGACTTTTAAATGAGTGCTTAAACTTAAATGCGATCATAAAGATGGGCTCTGATCCAACAGGACTTGTGTCCTTATAAGGAGAAAAAGAGACAGCAGAGAGCTTACTCTCCATATATGCATAGAAAAAGGACCATGAAGACATGTTTAGAGGAAGAGGTTCACCAGACACCAATCCTGACAGCATTTTCACCTTGGACTTTTGGCCTCCAGAATGGTGAGAAGATATCTGCTGTTTAAGCAACCAAGGTGGTGGTGCTGTCTCACAAGTAGCAGAAAATAAGGCTAGAGTTCATGATAGTCTGAGCTGCAGATATAAATTTGGGAGCCAGCAGGACATAGACAATAGTTAAAGCTATGAAACAATATAATCTTCAAAGAGTAAGAATAGACCAAGAAGAGAAGAGCTCTGAGGACAGGGGTATAGGCGTACAGGGTTTCCCAGCATTGCAAGTTGGGTTAATGGCAAGAAATCCGAAATGGAGAATGGAGAGCAGCAGCCACCAAGGGAAGAGGAAGACAACAAGAGTATAGCAATCCTGAAAGAAAGTGTAACAAGGAGAGGTGACTGATTGGGTCAATACTGGTGGTAGGCACAGGAAGATGGAGACATAACATATTATTAGGTTTCGGAGCACTGAGTGACTGCTTTGCACTGGATGGCTTCTTACAGTTTTCTCTGTAAAGTAGGAGGCATGGTCATGGAGCTCGTAATGGCTTGTGTTTAGATGTCCCTACAAAGCCTCATGCGATCTTAGGTGGGGCTTTCTTGAAGGTGATTGTATCATGGATGTGACTGACTCATGAAGCGATGCTAGGATGAAAGGCACTGGGATTACTGAATTAGTTCCAATTGGTTTGGCACCTGCCCTAAGCCAGATAGCCTAGATGTACTATAGAAGGGGCAGAAAGAAGGTGCTACAGTCGCCATTGGCTTCCTTGGACTTGTTTCTTTGCTATTTTTTGCTTTGCTACCTTCTGCCCCCATGGATGTTTCTGCTGTTTGATGCCCCTCTGCCGCACCACGGTGCCTTGGAGCCGAATGATTCAGCACTGAAGCCTTTATAAACTGTGAGCTATAATAAAACTTCCCTCTTTAACTTTGGGTGTGGCTATTTTGTCTCAGCAACAAGAAAAGTAACAAAGTCAGATGTGGAATAAGGAAAGCTGGAAACCTGGCAGAGTGAGGAATATAAAGAGAGGGAAGAAAGTGGAAAAATATCATTAGGGAAAGTGAAAGTGCAAGTCAGCCAGAGAGGAGTAGAATTGCTGGACTGTATGGAAGGCCTACTTCATGTGTTGAAAAGGCAGTTGTAGTCATAGCAGTGGCAGAGGATAAGACGACTAAGGGTTAATAATACTTTTTTTTATTGCAAAATAATAACAGCAGATCCTTGTTTAGGGCTTCAAAGACAGTTTCAAGATAAGAAAGAACAGGATGCTGACAGTCCAAGAGAGGCCACTTGGACCTCAAGGGAGGGTCGTGCAGCAATGCACAGCTGTAAACGATCACATAGCTGGAGCTTGCTGGGCAAGCTTTTATCCCTCTGCAAAGAACAGTTTGACGTTGCTCTCTACCAGGTGATATTTGTTGTCCTGATGTTGCTTCTCGTTTCCTGGCTGGCCTGAAGGAGCATGAATCCATATATCTAGTATATTGCAGGGGAATCTGGAATGAGACCCAGGTGGCGGTGCTCTGAGCGGCTCACTGCTGCATTCTTTGCCTTTTAGAGGGTAACAGTAACAAAGTGAAACGCTTTGTGAGCCCTTGCCTAAGTGCTATCCATGTCTATTTATTAAATGTCTAGCACAGTCCTCTGTTATTTTTATCCCCATTTTACAGTGGAGGAAACTGAGGCTCAGAGCAGTTAAATACCATTGTATGGGCACATAAGCAGAAAATAAGAGAGCCAGAATTCTGACTCAGACAGACTAACAGAATATGAAAGTCTTTGCCATATATGTGTGAGGCAAGATATACAAACCATACCTGGGTCCTCCCATTTCACATTCACTATAGCCCACTGAGGCTAGCCCCATTGTTAACCCCCATTTTACTAATGAGGTTAACTTAACCAAAGTAACATAGCTAAGAAGTGGTAGAGGCCACTGTTCAGCCCTGTGACGGGGCTGACTGGGGGCAGGAGAGCTGGTGTCAGACTGTTTGATGCATTCCTCATCTTGTGGATAGATATAAAATATGGAACTTTCTAATTAGAAGCATGTGAGTTTTTCCTTAAAGACTGTTAACCCCAGGTCTGATAAGGGCTCCGGAGATCACAAAGGAGATTGATATGTGGGGATAATCAGCATGTAACTGGGGTAGAACAAGAGCTCACTGTGACAGTGTAGACAGGGCAATGTAGAGAATGCAGGACTAAACTTCAGAGGCTTTAGCCTGTAAGGTCAGCAGCTAAGGCTGAGATTGGACCTGCTTCCCACCTACCTGAGGGTTGTACAATGGCAAGAGAGGACAATAGTGTCAAATGGTCTAGTACCTGAAATCTGAGAAATATGCAACTTCTCTGTAGGTCACTGGTGAACTCACAGAGAGTTTTGGGGAACCTGTGAGGGTAAAGGGTGGATTACAGTGGAAGGAGAAGTCAACTGGAGGTGAAGAAATTGAGACAATGAGTACAGATGATTCTTTGAAGGAGCTCGAGTGTGGAAGTCATGAGGAGTATGAGAGATACTTTCAAGAGTCTCATGCTCTACTGACTGAACTAGCTGGGCACCAGTAAGAGAGAGATACTTTTAAGATCAGAGATATTTGAGCATGTTTACAAGCTGAGGACATGGAAGGGAAGGTTGAGGTACAGGTGAGAAAAGAGATGGATTAAGCAGCAACTCTGAGAAGAGTACCAGAGGAGGGAATAGGATGAAGAAGGGTCCCTCATGCTCTGAGATGAGAAACAAGTTGGTGGGTGGAAGCCAATCGCATTCATAGGATCAGAGGAAGGTGGAGCTTCCCAGCTCTCTTATGCCCAAAGCCTTCTCCTTTCTGTGTGAGAGTGGATCATTTGCTTAGGGCAAGAGGAATACAGATAGTGGTGGGTGCTGGGGGAAATTAGCAATAAGCGAGAGATGTATACCTAAGGTCTATAGTGTTCCAGCTCCTATCTCTGTCACTCTTCACTACAACCCTGGGAATCATTGGCCTGATTTATAGAAGATAAAGGTGAGATACTCAGGAGCATAAAAAGTTGGAATGCTGGAGGAGGGAGAGGAAAGAGATACATGGGCAAAGACAGGTAAAAGAACTGAAGGCAAGCTTCCAGGGCTGACCCTGGATGGACTGTTTGAACTGTGCACAGACACCAGTCTTCTCAACGATGCCACTGGCTACAGCTGTGGTCATCCAGGCCCTGGGAGACAGTTGCAGGGCAAGGCCATGTGGTGTATAGAAAGGCTGAGGACTTCGGGTGCTGGAACAAAAGTGGTTGAGGTGTCACATGTGGAGTGGAGGCTAAGGGAAGTATGTGAGGTCACAAGTAGGCAGAGAGGCTGGGGGAACAGGGGCAGCTGGTGGTTCTAGAGTCTGCTAGTTGCTTAAGGACAGGGATTTTTTTGGGGGGCTGGCTCAGGTAAAGTTGAGAAGGATATTTTTGCAGGGGGGGTGCTTAGATGCTTAAGGAATAGATTCCATGGTAGAGCAGAAAGCAGGGAAAACAACAAAACTCAAGGCAGAGGGCAACCTCCTCTGTTTCTCTATGGGTTAGAAAATAAGAAACCTACATTTTGGGGGTGCCATCTGGGAAATGGTGGATTTGGTGTGGGGGTGGAGTACGTGCTGAGATCAATGACCAAAAGAAGCATCCGTCTGCGTGACCGGGGTTTGATCCTCGGCCTGCCGTGCCTGCCCTGTCCCTGGGGCATGCTGAGACGAGGACTAAGACTGGGCATGGTGGAGCACACCTATAATCTCAGTGCTTTGGAGGCTGAAAACAGGAGGATCACTATGAGTCAGATCTGTGTAGTGAGACTCTTAAAAAAAAGCATCCAAACCAGGCCTTCCTTACATCCAGGGTCACTATAGTGGCATTTTAATCATGATCATTTTGTATTCTGTAGTTTATTAAGCCTGTCTACAATTAAATATGCTATGGCATGTATGTTAGACACACAATCTTACCACATTTTCTGATCAAAACATCTTGAAATCAGATTTTACTGGCTTGAACAAAGTTATAAACGTGTTTTGAACCATTTTAAAATCTATTTTGACAACACTCTCTCAGTATCGCACATTGACGGCATTCATCTTTTGTTGGTTCTCCCTTGTCTCCCACCATGACAAACAAGCAAACGCCTGGCTTCATAGGCTCCCTTCCAGATGGCTTGCCTCTGTAGAGCCTTTGCCCTAGTAAACCGGGAGATCAGTTAAGGTTCTAGCCTAATACTTTTTTTCCACCACATGAGGGCAGACTTTTTAACAAAAAAGGGGGGAAATAACTACCTTGTATACAAGAGAACTGAAAACAGTGAGAAGCTATGCTGAGGTCAGAGTTCAGTTCATGTAATTTCTGGATCTTGGTGAATCTAGTATGCTCCTAAGTTTTGCAGCTCTTCGTGTTCACTCTCCACCACTGATTGAACTGACCCTCTTCTTTCCTTCCTTTCTTACTTCACCCCTTTCTCTCACTCACATACTCCAGCAGATACTTCTTGAGCATGTACTCAATGTAGACTTGCCACATCAAATATAGGATACTGAGTTAAATCTGAACCTAAGATAAGCAACATTCTTTTGAGTATAAGTGGGACCCTTACATATACTTAGGATATACTTATACTGAAAATACTCATAGTTTGTAAGAAATTCAAAAGTTATTAGGTAGCCTGGATTTGTACTTGCTAGATCTGGCCAGTGTGACTCTGGGCTGAGATCTGTGCTGCAAACTGGCTTGATGGGCATGGGCACAAATCTCCTAGTGCCGTGGCAGAGGCAGAGAGCACTGTCTTAGCCACTACATTATAAGTGATGAGAAGTCAGAAGTTTGTGTCTGTTCATGCTCCATTTCCTCACTGCTTAACACAGTGTCTGGCGCATAATAAACATGCAAAGCATGTCTAATTAAAACATGGACGATTTTCATTCTGAAAATCACTGGCACAAAAAATTCCTAATCTGTCTTTGCCTTGGCTTGGCTAACATACAAGAAAAGTGTCTGATTCAATGATCTCTGATATCTATTACAGATGTAAAAAGAATCCTACTGGTTCTAGATTAAAGTGGAGATGGTGAAACGCACACCTTACCACACTTCTAAAGCTGGCGGCCGTCAAACTGCTCTTTAAGGGTTGTTATGATCTGAATGTTGTGTCTCCTTAAAACTCGGGTGTTGAAATGCTAGCCCTGTGGGTGATGACAGAAGGCAGGGGCCTGGGGGGTGATAAGATGGTGGCCACTGAGCTTACAGGAATGGCACTAGTGCTTTTAAAAAGGAAAGTTCAAACTAAGTTTTCACCTAATAGAAATGTTAAGTGTTTGTGATGTTAAATAAGCTTAATTGGACTGAAGCATTTTATATATATATATATATATATACATATATATATATATATATATATCCCATTAATATGACAATTTTTGCATCTACCCAAAATTTTAACAATATAAATTAAAAAGAAACAAAAGATTAAAGAAGAGAGAGCAGGGAGTTGACTTGCTGCTATAAGAGCATGCAGGGGAAAGATGCCATCTATGAACCAGGAAGCAGGTCCTCAAGGAAGCTACTGGCCTTGATCTTAAACTTCCCAGACTCCAGAAATGTGAGAATCAAATGTCTGTTGTTTAGGCTGACCCAGTCTGTTATATTTCTCACAGAATGTAGGCAAGTATTATTGAATAGGTAGGTTGTGCTAGGCATTGCTCTTAGAACATTACACTAACAAATAATACAATATAGGTATTGGCTCTGGAACCACACTGCCAAGTTCATGATTTGGCTGTGTCATTTCCAACATGTTGACCTTGGACAAGTTGATCCAGTTCTCTGTGCCTTAAACTGTGTATCTGGAGAAGGAGGGTGATAATGACAATGGCAGTAAATCCTACCTCCTAGGAATGTTTGAAGAGGATTAAAATAATCTATGGATATTTAGAAGCTAACTGTCCTGAATTTGTAACATATAAATACATAAAATAGAACTGCATATGTACTCATATATGAAGATTAATATGCTGATAGCCTTATCAAGAAGATACTCATTATCAATAAGATACTATCTTTCATTTACAGATTGGGAAATAGAGGCTCACAAAGGACAAGTTGTTTCTTAAGATCACACAGCCTTCCTTCCTAGCCATTATGTAATATTCTGTTTTGGTTTATGTTTTATTTTAATTTTTATTTTTTTTGTGGGACTGGGTTTTAAACTCAGAACCTTACACTTGTCAGACAGGCACTTGTGCCATGGAACTATCTCCCTGGCCTTTAAAATTTTATTATTATTATTTTTTGTGTTAAATTTTATTTTTAAATTTTATTTATTTACTTTTTTGGCTGGCTCAGGCTGCCTAAAGGGTGGGTCTGAAATGGCAGGTACTGCTGGGGATCGAACCGTGGTCCCCTGAGCCTGACTGGGTTTACCCTAGCAGACTTGGCTTATGTTTTAAATAAGTTTTTTTTAAGATAATGTTTATGTTTATGGAAAAGTGACAAAAATAGTTCACACTTTTTGTATACTTTATATTCATCTCCCCTTAATACTAACAACTTACGTAACCAATTATATTTGGCGAGAGTAAGAAAAACCTTTTTTATATTTTTAGTTTTATGAGATATACTTAATATACAAAAAGAGCACCCAGTGTGGTGGTGCATGCCGGTAATTCTGGGCACTCAGGAGACTGAGGCAGGAGGGTCACTGTTAGTTCAAGGCCAGGCTGAAATATGTAGGGAGGCTCTGTCTCAAAAAAAAAGGAAAAACAACAAAAAAAGTGTGCATATAAAGTAGTGTATACATGAATTTGAACATACACATCTCTGATACCATCGCCACAGTCAAGTTAATAGGTACATCTATCACTTTTTCCCATGAAATTATAAACATTTAACAAGCACTACTTTTTTCCTTGTGAATCATATATCAATAATATAGTTTGAAGGACAAGTGAGAAGGTCATTGACACTGTGTTACTATTAACTGTTATAGATTTAACTATTATTCTATATTAACTAAACTATAGATTTTCTTTGGAGTTTTATCAGTTTCTCTACTAATATCCTTTCTCTTTTTTTCCCAGAACCCAATTGAAGATACCACATTGTTTATAGCCCTACTGCTTACACTTTCTGAGCATCTCCTCTAGTCAGGCTCTATACTACGCATTGGGGTTAGAGAGATGAGGAAGAAGTTGGAGTGAGCTCACTGGTGGGACCTTGGGTTCCATTTCCTGCACTGCAACAAAATGAGAGATGAGTGAGAAACTGGGCCACCCTCCAGAAACTCACAGACTGTATATATGTGTGTGTGTGTATGTGTGTGTGTGTATGTGTGTGTGTGTGTGTATATATATATATATATATATATATATGTATATATATATAGAGAGAGAGAGAGAGACAGACAGACAGACAGACAGAGAGACAGAGAGACAGAGAGACAGAGAGAGAGAGAATGAATCACAGTTTTAGTTTCAATAATATTTAGACAGTGTATTACAGTTAAGCATATGACCTTATGTCATGCGATGGTTTGGGTATGGTTTGAACATCTCAAAGGGTTCACATGTTGGAATCTTGGTCCTCACTACAGTACTGTGAGAGGCAATAGAATCTTCAGAGCTCTAACTTATTGGGAGGTCTCTGGAAGCACTTCCATAAGAAGGGATTAAACCAGTTAGGTCTTCCTGTCTTGCCATGTGATCTTTTCCTCTCATAACTTCAACCATGACTCCATCCACCATCCTGTGATATATCCAGTGTGCGCCTCATCAGTGGCTGAAATAGATGAAAATTCCTGATTTTGGATATTTAGTCTATAAAAGCATGAACTAAATAAAACTTCTCTTTATAAACTATCAAACCTCAAGCATTTTGTTGAAGTAATGGACTAATACATGAGGGTATAGATGAGGATCAACTGATTCAGATTGGGATGTCCAAGATGAAACCTACAAAATGTGTACAAATTATCCAGGTAGAATTAGGGTATATGTGTGACTTTGGCAGAGGTTGGGGGCTAATAGAAAAAATGTGTGTGCAGAGACCCAGAGGGGTGAAGGTGTGATCTGCTTTAGAAACTAGTGTGTCTCCCAGGATTTCACTTCAAGCAATGAAATCCTCAACTTTACCATAACCTTGTATAATAGATCTTCTCTCTTCTAGGTCTTCCTGCTCTTTCTGGGTTTTCATAGTCACCCTTCCCTCATAAGTACTGGCCCACTCTCTCTTTACTGCACTTATTTAATAGCTGAGCCTATGTTTACTCACACCAGGACTGAACTCTGAATTCTCTTAACCAATCCCTGGCACAATTCTGATTCATACTGGGAATCTGAATTCCCCTAGTCTCAGGTCAAAGTCAGGCACTGTTTAATGTCATTACAATTTCCTGCAAATCTTGGCAGACTTCAACTGCATGATACACGACAGAGTTTGAGGCACAAGGGTTTGAATACTGACACCTCTAACATCTCTATGCCTTTGGGCAAGGTACTCAACATCTTTAATCTTGTTTTCTTTCTGTAAAATATCAGTGGTGATAACTGAACTTCAAGGTAGTTGGAAAGATTAAAACCAATAGGGTAAAATTCCTTGAATGGTGCCTACTACGTGAAAGGTGTTCAACCATTGGTTTTACTGTTGATCACCTCACCATGTGTCACTAGGTGAATCCCCAGGGCCTTGTCTAAAGGACCTACTCTGAACCTTTTCATTTTCCTTACCATAATGTGTCCTTGGTCTTCGTCTTACCTCTTCTTATCTTCTTACCTTGCATTGTTTCTACTAGCTTTTCTTCTTTTTCTTATTTCTTAAATGTAAGGATCCCTTTACAACCCTGTGCTCAAAAATGATCTTCCCTGTATTATTTTTTTTCTTGACAATTTCCACTCAAAATTCTTTCTCTTTATTTTAAGAGCAAGGATATACCCCAATAAAAATGATACAGAATGAAAACAAGATTATAGGTCACACTTCTGTAAATAACTTCTGCAAGTGTACCCCTGGTCCTGGCTTTTCACTTGAGCTGCAGATCTGTTTTCCAGACTCCTAATTGGCCATTTTCATCTGGATGTTCGAAGGGCTCTGCAACCTAGTCAATGCTGAAGTCATTTTAAGTGAAAAGAAAGAGAAGAAATATGGTAGGCATGGTAAAGTATCATTGAATATAAATTACAATCTAATAGAAATAAACGAGGGAAAATGTAGCTAGGCCAGCTCAGAGTCTTCTCTGTAACCCTGTCTCATCTAAGATAATAATGTTCCTCTCTTCTGTGTGTAAGAGAGCACCTCTAGAGCAAGTCTTCTGACTTCTTTATTGAAAGTTCAGAAAATACTTCCTAAGATTTATGGTTTATTTCAGGGCAGAAGCAGGGATGGAGGGAAGATGAAGATAATCTTCCTACTTCTGCATTTTCTCAAATGCCAAGTTGGTCATCTTTGCAGGTAAAGTGTCTTGAATCCCTTATGATCATTTCCAACTCTGCTTATCATCTCCATTTCAAGCCTCTTCCTTTTTTAACTGCCACAGGCATATTAATGGCTTCACCATCTTTCCTGATCTTGTACTTAAAATTCCGAGCTCTTATGAATTACCATGTGTTGTCTGCATTCCCCTGACTGACATGGGTCAGGCTCACACGTGATCTTGTTTTCCAGCGGAGGAGATCCATCTCTAGTAGCAGGCTGCGTGGATACTGTCTTGCCCACTGTGTTCCCTTTTCTTGGCTAGATTGCTGGAGAAATATAATTCATAAAACTATGTGGTACATAAAAATTTAAAACACAGGGAAGAGAATACCTCTGAGGAACAGTTCGTTCCTGCTTTGATGAAGCCACAGGAGTTGCCCTTGCTCTGCAGCAAATGTCAGATTTTTAAGGAAAGGATCACAGATTCATCTGTTCTGCCCTCCATGTGAGGCAAGAAGCATATTACCAAAACATACCCTTAGGATACTTTTTCAATACTGAAAAGCATTGATTATGTTAGCACAATTGGCTAACCCACCGTAGAATATCTGTTTCCATTACAGGCTGATTTAACCAGTTGACTTCTTTAAAAAGCAATCTTAATCCTAACAAGCAATTCAGCCTGAGAATATTACATCCTTGGAAAACTGTTTTTCATATTCACCAAAGATGTATGAAATATTATGTATAGTTGCAAACTTCTCTAAACTGGAAATGCCCCAAACAGCCATCAACAGAAGAAATGAAAAGCAAGTAACGCTGTGTTCATAAGCTAGAATACTACCAACAACAAAAAGGGTGACCTATAGACACAAAACAATGGCTAAATCTCTGAAACAATGCTGAATAACGTCAGAGAACTTGTGGTTCAGTATAATTGCATTTGTGTGGACCCCAAAAGGAGGGAAATCTAATGCAGTAGTTGAAGTTAAATACATAATAAAGGCTCTGAAGTGTAAGTAAGGCATAATTAGCACAAAATTCAGGGCAATGCCTAGCTCATACAGGTAGAGGTATATGTATGTAGGTAGAAGAAGGACATGGAGGGGTTTTGAAGGCATTCTGTTTCTTTTTTTTTGCGGGGGGAGGCCAGGGTTCGAACTCACAATGTTGCACTTGCCAAGCAGGCACTTGTGCCATGGAGCTATCTCCCCAGCCTCGGCATTCTGTTTCTTAAAGGACTTTTTAATCCTGGGGATGGAACCCAGGGCATTGTACATGCTAGGTAAGTGCTCTGCCACTGAGCTGCATTCCCAGGCCATAGTATATTTACAATGGATGGTTAATACACAGATTTTCATACCTTTATTATTGTTTAAATTGTGTTTGCATTAAACTACATAATATATGTACAATGTACTTCCTACTTTTAAAGTTATTTTTAAAAGGGAATATATTTACAAGTTTTTCAAGGTGAAACAATAACTCTTTTATCTAGCTAATACTTAGTCTCCCTCAAAACTCACTGCGAACTTCTTTTAGAAAGCCTTCTCTGATTCTCTGGGTTGATTTATGTAATGCAGAAAATGTCAAATATATACAGCAATAGAAAAAGTAATATAATGAACAATCATGTAATTCACCCGGGTTTTGCAATGGTCAATATGCAGGTAATTGCGTCGTTTCTCCCTCTTGACATATTTTTCTTTTCCCAGTGCATCACTAGAATAGAAATCTTAGCAATCTTTACATTTTATAAGATATAAATTCTTTCATGTCTAGTTAGTATCAAAATAACTACTAAGAATCTCTAAAATAAAAGGACTGATATCAATTTTTACCAAAACTCTTTTTAATAATTAATTATTTATTTATTTATTTATTTTTATGGCCAGCTCAGCCTGCCCTGGGAGTGGAGCTCACGCAACATGTGGGGCCAGGGTTCGAATCGTGGTCCTTGGGGTTGCCTAAGTTTGTCTAAGCAGGCCCTTTAGATCACTGAGCCATCTCGCCAGCGCCTACCAAAAGTCTTATACCTTCAGAATTGTTTGAATCAGAATTGTAAGAGTTCACACATATTATTTGCTAGGTTTCTTAAGTCTCTTAATATCTAAGATTTCCCTCTTATCCCCCTGTTTTTTTCTTTTGTTGTTGTCTCCTTACAATTTCTTTGTTGAAAAGAACACATCAAATAAATTTCCTAGCCCAAATGTCTGGCTAACTTAGTTGTCTCCAGTTCTTTTCATACTCTTCTCTGCCTTCCCTTTTTCCATCATTTTGTATTTTCATATACGCACTTTGGGAAGGTGCAGATGAGAGCGGATACCAGGAGAATACAGAATGGAAACTATAGAATGTGGCACTGCTCCTGCACACATCTCTATCCTAGGATTCCCCATAATCAACTGGAATCAGGTTTATTTGCATATTTCTATACCGATCTCTTTCAGGGAACTTTGCATACCCTGCTTTACAAAGGACTTTTCACAGAGGAGGTGCTAGCTTAATGTTTATTGAATTAATGAATGGCGTTGCTTTCTTGTATGGCTTATGTGTTATACCTTCTTTTCCAACTTGGAGGGAGATGAAGAATTTGTGAAACTTTTATTTCAACCTCCTGGGGTAAGGTATTATGCAAAACTGTTTTGATAGTTACTTTTCTTAAAAGGCTTTTTACAAATTTCACTGTGAAGAGCACTTTATTTATTGTCCTTTCCTTTCTTGCCCATTTCCTGCACCACAGCAGTCTTGATAAGCATGTTTGAACTTAAACACAAAAGTTCCCTGCTCTGCAACTTGACGGGGGGGTGGTGGCTTCTAGCCTCCTTGCCCTCAAAGGAAATGGTGAGTTAATGGCTTCTGAGTAATGCATTACTCACTACAGCTTCTTAACAACTTTTTTGGAAGCAAGTGATTGCTCACTGAGATACCTTTGCTCTGTTCTTGAGTCCCAGGTGTTACTCCCTCTTGTAACCCCCTTCCCAACTGTCTGAAATAGAATCACTAATGAAATCATGAGTTTCATTCACTGCATTTATGAGAATGTTTTCTCCTGCTTTTCAGTTGGAGCATGTGAAAGTTGGTCAATCATTCTTTTAGGTTTGTTACAAGGACTTGCATTCTTATTTATTGTCTTTCTTACTTTGTCATAAACACAAAAGTTACCAAGATCACCAAACAAAACTTTCCTAATATGCTATTGGATTTGATCACACTGTGTACCATATCCATTTTGTCCTGTGAACAGTACTGATGTCTTTAAAATTGTTTTAGAAATACATTCTGTTTCCTTAATTCCAGGAAATAAAATTGGCTCATGGGACTCACAACATTATTTTTCATAAAATTGTTATGAATTGGACTTAATTATCTAAAATTCAGCCAAACCAATCTTGCTGTACCTCTGAGTGTGTAGCATTTACAGAATTATTTTTGAAATGGCAGGTGATGGAGTTCCACTCTCATTATTTTTAAATGCCGCAGTTAGATAATAGTGAATTAAGATTTCCTGGAGAGCCAATTTTAAGTCATCAAGTAGCAACGAAAAATGAACAAAGACTGAATGGCATATTGAAATTATACATAGTACATAAATTTATATCAAACACCTCTAATCTGGAAAACAATGCAGTGAGTGACAGCAAATGCAATAAAACAGAAACCTAGATCAATTATCTTGGAAAGATTGCAGTCGGAAGATAAAAATGAGACTGTGGAGTCCTCTGAATTAACTAGCACAGAGAACATGAATCAGTCTTTCATCTTTTATTATTTTGTCCTTTTCCTTTGAAGTAAACTTAAAAATAATCTTTTTGCCAACTCCTCAAAATGAAATATTGACTATATCAGTCTTACTCCTTATTAAAACTGGTATTAGTGTGCCTTTATACTGAAGACATCAAAGAAACTATGGAGTGTGCTTGTATAAACATAAGGAAGCCTGAAGTATATTGCTTATTTTTGTATGAAATAATGCAAAATCATGATGCTTCGTTGTGCATTTACTGAATTTTGCTTGGATTTTCAGAAAGAAATTTCCTTTCCTTTTATATCTACTCCTTGTTGAATAGATGAAACTATGTGGAAATTTTATTTCTAGCATGCTGAGATCAGCCACACTTTTCATCTGTGATAATGCCCATCAAATAGAGCATTGTACTATTTTAGTTTTTCCAGTCCATGTTATATTTTAACAGTTTTGGACTTTAAGTTTTGTTCTGCTAACAAATGCACTCTACCTTTTCAATGCACATATATGCAAACATGGCTGGATGTCATCTATTTATTATACTTTTTTTTCTTTTTTAGGGAAGGGCATACAGGGTGTTAAGGTTCTCACTACTAGATTGGACTCAGTGATCCACCTACTTACAGCTGAGATTAGAGGTGTGCATCACCATGTCCAGTCTCAATCGCCTTCTCAGCATGCCCTGCTGGTGGGGCTGGCATGGCAGCCCTGTGGATAGAACCCCTGACCCCTGTGCCTGCTTGCAGGTACTTTAATGTGCTGAGCTATTTGGCCAGCCCCTATTCTACATTTTTCAATGTCTGAACACACCCTAGCATAAGTAACAGACACTTTTCATTGCCTATCACCCTCTTTTCCATGATAACAAAACCCAACTTGTACTGATATAAAGTGACATAGATCAGTCCCACCCTTTAAATAGGCCAAGTCAGCCATGGTAATTTCATTGCTCTTACTAACATCTGGCCCAGCCAGGGACATGAAATGAAATCCTGGTCAATGGTACATGTGGAAAATTTTTTGAAGCCTTTCTTGGAAGGCTTTTTCTTGGAAAAGGGCCCATAGCAACTGATGTCCTCTTTTCTGACTTTTGAAAATTAGTGTTCGAGGACATGATCCCTGTAGTTATAGCAGCCATTCTGCCATTATGAGGAGAACAGCAATCTAAGAACTCCAAAGAAGAAAAATAGACAGCACTTGACTTCCTGCTAACAATGTTGTGTCAGTGAGCTACCCAAGTTGCCTTGCCTTAGTTCTTGTAAGATTTAATAAACGGATCCTTGTTGAAGCAGTTTGCTTGGGGTTTTCTATTACTGGTAACTGAGCACACTAATATGCTACATAAAGCTGATGGTTACTATATTGCATATATTAGAGACATTCTCCAAGTTTCTTTTTTCTTTTTCTTTTTGGTGGGACCAGGGTCAAACTCACGACCTTGCACTTGGCAGGCAGGCACTTGTGCCACGGAGCTATCTCCCTGGCCCCTCTCCAAGTTTCTTAATACTATTCTGACTTTTCTTAGATTCAGCCATGTTAGAGCTGTGTATCAGCATAAAATAGTTTAAACTCAGTTATAGATTAAAAGCTAAATTTTTCTTGAAAAAATTTCAGTACAGGGGCCGGCGAGATGGTTCAGTGGTCTAAAGCGCCTGTTTAGGAAAGGTCAGGCAACTGCAGGGACTGCGGTTCGATCCCCAGCACCACATGCTGCGCCAGCCCCACCACCAGAGCAGGCTGAGCCAGCCACAAAAGATAAATAATAAAGAAACAAACAAACACAACAAGGAAACAAATAAATAAATAAAATAAAAAAAGAAAAAATTTCAGTACAGCTTGGTTGTTACTTTGCATAGTTATAAAAATAATATCATAAAAAATGACATTAACACCTTCTTTCTCTGTTAAATTTTTCTTTTCTTCTTTCTTTTTGCAACTAGGTATTGAACTCAGAACCTTGTGCTTAACAGGCAGACACTTTGCCACTGAGCTATATCCCTGGCTCTTTCTCTGCTTTTAACTGAAAGCTTATTGGTAAATGTGTTAGATGTGTATATGCCACAGAGATTGGAGGGCACTGACATGATGATTGTGATGTAGGAACCTATAACAAGGTCAAATTATGTAGGGAAATTTGATATTTTCCACATAGGGTAAGGAGAGGAGGGCTAAAGCAATTTAGTGTTAGGATTAAAGGCAGCTTATAACAAAAGTATTTGGGAGTTTAAGTTAAATGCAAATTTCATAAATGCTAAGGCAAAGACAAAGCTAAAAATTACTATGAGACATAGAATTATACAGTCCTTCATTCATTCAATAAGAATTTACTACATTAAAGTCTTATTCAGTAAATGCTTATTGGCAGCTGGTTCTATGAAAGGTCTTTGGACCTCATTTGATCTGATCTTGAATTGTATGACCTCAACCAAGTACTTTATTTCACTGTACCTTAGTTTTTATGGCTAAAATATGACTAACAGTGCATGGTGGTTGAGAGGGTCAAAATAGAATGATATCCAGAAAGATCAAGAAACAGTATCTAATACCAATAATAATGGTTCAGTGTTTATACCGATAATTATGCCATAATGATCTGTTTTGTTGAGTTTATACCTGGAGAAACTATTTTTGTACTTCTTTTACAGTAGCTCACTGATAGACTAGAGAATGAACAGGGATACATGAAAAGAGAGTCTCTGGAAACAATTAGCATATGAAGAATGCCTTATGACAGTCATCCTAAGTGAGATAATAACAAGTGCTGCAGACCTGTAGGGAGAAAGGAGCATTGCTACATTGCTGGTGGGAATGTAAACCAGAATAATCACTATGGAAATCAGTATGGAGAGTCCTTAAAAACCTAAAGCTAGAAATTCTACTGGATGCAACTATTTCCCTCTTGGGTATCTTCTCTGTAGAGGTAAAGTCATTGTGTTTCAGTGATTTATGCATACTCACATTTGTAGTGACAATTCATAATAACTACATGTTGGAGGCAGTCTAAATGTCCACCGAGAGACGATAGGAGAAAGAAAAATTGGCATTTATACACAGTGGAGTACTACTCTGCCACAACAAAGAATAAATTGAGTCATTTGTAGGAAAACGATGCACTTTTAAAGTATAATGGTAAGTGAAATAAATCAGACACCCAAGCTTAAGTATGGCATGTTTTCTCTCATATGAGAAACTCAAAGTATACACAAACGAAAGAACAAGATAAAAGAAAGGCAATAGGAAAGATGGGGACACGTCTTTTGCAAAAGTGAAGGTGACCAAGAGATGGAAGCAAGGAGGAGGCAGGGGAACAGGGAAGCAAAAGAACTAAGGTGCGTTATGTCTATGGACCAACTCCACATGAGGAATGGCAGTATATACTGTACTACAAACAGGTACTAGTACAAATTTTGAAAGAGAGTACTTTCCAGCATTAAGCATTTGACCTAAGTTTGCATTTACGTGTTTTAAAGATAGCCGTGCAAGTTGGGAAGTAAGTTTATTTTGTGTTGCTCTAAAGGGAACCCTGAATATAACAAAGATAGCAGCAGAATACAGCTCAGTATACTGAAGGCTTTCATCCATGCTTGCACAGCAACAATTGCCTGGTCTAATTGGAAAAGTAATAACCTTCCTATCATTGTAAGTGCTAGGGAAGAGACCAGGCGGGCATCTGTTAGCGATGATACAGAGAACACAGCGAGTCCTGCATTTTCTTCCTTGGCTTTGATGTGACTAAAGTTTCTTTTACTAAGAAAGTTCTGATTGAATTTTTGTTTGTGTTTCCTCAGAAGCCATTTCTTAACCTACAAAGAATACTAACACACCGAGGCAATTCTATTTTTTGTTTTACATAATCAGAAATTTCAGAGCTGAAATGTCTGAGATTAAATAAATATGTTTCTTAGTTATTATACCATCAACCTTAGAGGAAATTTAAAAACAAATTATCCTTGGACCAGAGAGGCTCAGTGGTCTAAAGCACCTGCTTAGGCAAGCTTAGGCAACCACAGGGACTGAAGTTTGATGCTGCACCAGCCCCACCCCTAGGGTAGACTGAGCTGGCCATAAAAAATTATCTTTCTTTTTACATTTCTTTCATGGCAAATACAATGCAAGAGTGGGGCCATAGCTCAGTGGTATAACAGCTGCCTAGCATCTTTGAGGTCCTGAGTTCTACCTCCAAACTGCAAGAACACAAAGAAATAAAAATAAATAAATGAAGTAAAAATAATGTAAGTACATTAAATGAAATGGTAAGTGAGCCAGCAAAAGCAATTCTATCACTTTGTTTTTATCCAGTTTTTTATATCTGGTTTTAATAATATATATCATAAATATATTATACAAATATTCATATAGGGTTTCTTACTTTTTAAATGTTTTTTAGTTTTCTTTTGGATTCATTTTTTTTTAGCTTTTAAAATCTTATTTTATTTTTTTATTCAATATTTTTTATTTTTAATAAGAAATAACAGTATGATAGTTTCAAAACACA
>PVKN010013419.1:0-19935 GCA_004027915.1 Capromys pilorides | reverse complement strand
CTAATTTCTTTTCTTCTCCTTCTTTATTTCTTATAAGTTATTTTTTAAAATTAATTTTGCATACTGATATCCGGTAATCTGAATAATTAATCTGAAGTAAGCATTATGTACTACAACAACCATTGTCAAATTCCTATTATTCTATTTAGTGAAATTCTGCATCATTTCTAATGGGAAATTTTGTTTATTTGATTTGTTTTTTACTATTTTATATTTTCTCTCTTTTTTTTTTAAAGCTGGGGAGATAGCTCAGTAGAATAAGCACCTGCCTGGCAAGCTCAGGGTCTTGAGTTCAATCCCAGGTTCTGGAAAAAAAAAAATGAGTGCTATCCAGGCCGTGTGGTACACGCCTGTAATCCCAGAATTGGGGGCCAATGCAGGAGGATTGCCCTGAGTTTGAGGCCAGCCTGGCCTGCATGGTGAGATCCTGTGAAAATAAATGAATAAGTTAGTAAATAAATATTTTAGAAAGTGCAGGGCCAATATTGTATATGAGTGTCAGAGCGCTCAGCTAGTATGTGCGAAGCCCTGAGTTCAGTTCTCAACACTGCAAAAATAGATGGACACACAAACATATAAACAATGACATGCAAACAAGTGGGTCTTCATAAGGGACAATTTAGCATTAGGTGGAACTTCGCATTACAATAAGAGTGGCACTAGAATAAGAAACACTTTCTGGTAACAAAAATTCTCTTGTCATTATTTTGCACATGATATATTGTTGTCAGAAGGTTCTAGCTCTCCACAGTCAGATTATAGGTTATTAGTTATTTTTTATAAGTGTAATTAAAGTACAATAATACTGCTCTTATGGCTTATTCATGGAGCCAGTTCTTTATTGAAATCTATAACCCCAATTTATTAACACAATGGCTAACTACATCAACTTGAGCACAAACATTTGGTAGGTTTTCATTGGGACTCCTTGTCTATGGATTTGGGGATTATGGTTCGCAAGATCTGCTGCTTTAGTCAACAGCCATTTTTCTCTCCCACGCTCATAAACAGAGATGCTGCCGGGCAAACATTTAGAGAACTATTGTCTTAGAGTTCTTTTTTCCAATCTTGGGTAAATACTGGAGTCTCTTGCAGTGCCTTTTAATATTATTAATACTATCCTTGAACCCACTCAGGTTAAATCAGAATCTTTAAGACCAGGGCCCGGAGTCTGTGTTTCATAAACTATGTGAGTGATTTTAAGGTACAGCCAGATTTAACAACTAATAGCTATGCTGATGTTGCTAAGGTTTGAGGCTCCTATTAAAATTCAGATTCTGATGGAGCACTTCTGGATGGAATCCCAGACTTGGTGGATTTTTTTTCTTTTGAAACTGGGAATTGAAATCAAGGCCTAAACATTGAGCTACAGCCTTGATTAACTTTTTTCCCCTCAAATTAATTTTTTTTTTTTTTCATTTTGGGACAAGGTCTTGCTAAGTCGCTTAATTATCTAGGATGGGCTTAGAGGTGTGATCCTTCTGTCCCAGCCTTCTAGGCCAGGATGATAGGCATGTGCCACCATGCTGGGAAGATTTTGTATTTTTAATAAGCTCTCAGATGAAACTGCTGCTGTTATTACTTCCCAGAAAGTACTCAGGAACCAAGAGCCAGAGATACTATTTTCTTTATCCAATTTTGATAGATTTGGTTTTCATGTAAGACAACTAGAGCTATGGTGAATGGTTAAGTATTCTAGACTGAAAGACAAATGATGAATGAAAATTAGGGTGAAGGCTTTAGTTTTTTTTTTTTTTTTTAAGTTTTGTTACAGCCAAAGACACATTGCCATTCTTTCTCCTCAAAATACCACCCCTCACTCTGAGAACACTTACCTCAATGTTCTTGCCACCTTCAGAAGCAGTTCCGAAAGAGTTCCTTCCTGAGTATCTTCAGGAGATCCGATAAAAAATTGTGAGTGATGCTGAGCATCGTTTAAAGAAAAGGCCAGCTTGCGGAAACATTCTGAGGCATGGTCGCCGAGCCTGTTCACCAGTTCTGGCGCTGTACCGCTTCTGGAACCTCCTCAAAGTCAAAACGCCTGCAAAGGTACCCTTCTGAATTATTCAGAAAATTGAAGCAGCCGCGCAGCGCACAGCTAAAGACTCAGGAATGGAGGACTTGCAGAACTACTTCCGGGAGTGGGAAGACGGAGAGGGAAAGTGTGTTCTAAGTGAAGGAGAGTCTTCTGAGGAGGGATTGATTGCAGTATGGCTTTTACTGTGACAATTTTTTTTTTTCTTAATGACACATTGTACATTTTGAACAGTATGTAGAAGTCAGAGATAGCTGTTTGAATTTCTGACTGGAGTAGGAAGGACTCTTATAACTCGCTGTGGACAATAGGTTACCATGGCAACATTCAGGCAAGTGTTCCACCTGGGGCCTCTTAGACATCACTCCCACTCCTAGCAAGGGACCCCCAGGGACACACACAGCGTTGGCTGTGTAACAGCAGCTCCTCCGAGGGTTGTGTGTTCATCTGAGTTTGAGCCCCCTCCCCAGCAAAATTTAACACGGGCCTTCATGCCGAGGTCAGAGATAACGCTCCCTTAGAAATAACAAACCATGATGAAGAATAAACTACTAGCTGAGAATCAAGGGAGCTAGTATTGGTAAAACACACACACACACACACACACACACACACACACACACACACATTTGACCATTGAAAGCAAAACCAGCAAAGGAATAGAGGAAATTATTAAATAAAAATGGAGGGAATTATGACACAAAAATAGTTCCTTCAAATTAATACACTGGACATTTTACAAAAATAAACATGACAGCCACAGGTTTCCTTTTTATTTCCTACCATTTTATTCTTTGTAGTACTCAGATTTACTCTGCATTTATGCTCTGTTTTTTGTCAAGCCAAGTATGAAAACAACTCAGCGGCTTGCTCTCAGGATCAAACTCTACCCCGTTCGTTTCTGATCTCCATAGGGGAAGACCGGCTGCCTCAGTCAGCAGGGAAAAGTCTTAAGACGGAATACTCGGCCCTTAAGGATGCATTTCGCCCACCCTGCGGTTTTTCCCTCAGAACCGACAGCTTCTGTAACGCCCTGGAATGCCAGGCGCGGATGCGCTGCTCTCTGCTTGCCTGGCTGTCCTCAGCTCTTTGATTAGCTCTTTGCTCAAGGCTCTATTGAAAGCCACAGCTCAAAGAACTGGTTCTTTGAGGACAGGAGCCACGGGGAGCGACATTTAGCCTCCTCCCCCTGGAGGGAAGTACTCAGTCAGCGTGAACCCAGAGAAGCTTTAAAGCCTCCACTGGAAACGGGGAGCATTTCATTAACCCTGCTTCTAGCCAGAGGAGCGAAGCTCAAGGGAACAAGGCCGCCTTCCACAGAGAATGCTCTCGCCTTGGGCTGGTAGGGCTCAGGCCTTCTGGGACCTGGGGTCGGAGGAGCTGACATCTGTGTGTGTGTGTGTGTGTGTGTGTGGTATCTGAAGCAACAGCAGGTTTTATAGAGACGCCTCATGAGCCAAATACAAGCAAATAGAAACCTACATTCACGTTAACGAACAATATTCTTAGATCTTTCTGTAATGGAAAAGAACTTTAGGACTTTATGCACGTTCAGGTAAGCACATCAGAAGCCACTCAGCTTGGAGGTTTTGCCAATGGGAGCTGAAGAAGTGTATTTTGCTACCTTGTCGCCTTCTCAGGGCTGCTTTATTTTTTGTGGTAGATGCTGGGTGATTTGCTGATCCTGGGTATGGGTGGTGGAGGCTGGAGTACGGAAGCCGGGCTGGGACTGCGGTCGAGAAGTCAAGGGCTCTCTGTGCTCAGTGTCAGCTCAGGACCCTGGCGAGCTTGAGGAGAGGAGGAGGGGAAGGAGAGCAGCGAAGAAGACCGGGGAGGAGAAGAGAGGAGAGAAAGGGACTGCCAGGCAAGCTGTGGAAGAGCAGGAGAAGGCAAAAAAAAAAAAAAAAAAAAAAAATGTAGAGCAATGAGGAAAGAGAGAGAGGGAAGGAGGGAAGGAGGGAGAATTAGGAGAGGAAGGGTTGGAAGGCCAGGGGAGGTGAACTGACATTTGCCTGGCATTCACTGTACGTCATTATGCCATGTGCTGTTGTATGCGCTACTCTGCTAAATTCCACGAACAGCCTGCAGGTTAGATGCTTTAGAAATTGAGTCTCAGAAGAATTCAGTCACCTCCCTGAGATCACTGAGCAAGGAAGCAGGCCCAAAGCAGCCCTCCTCTGTCTCCCTTCCAAACTCTTGTATTTCCACGACATAGTTATTTGAAGCAGTTTCACCTTTGTACCAAGTGAAGGAAGAAAGCAAGAGAGCTTTTTAGGGCAACCTTTACTGCTGTGTGTGCCCGTGCTGAGGCTCTAGTTTCACTGAGCGGAGCGAAGACTCTGGCGCATTACGGATTTTTCTTGTAAGATCTGTGACTTAAAAGGTGACCTCAGGCCACAGACTGACCATTTCATGAGAAGCAGCAGCCTTGGCAAGAACTACTCCAGCGGACTGGTTTGTTTGTCGCTAATTAAATCATAACTGGGACGTTAGCATTTCCACCCTATCCGCAGTAGTCATTAGCCTCCCATTGCGCTGCTATTTTGTGTCCATCCACGAGCCATTCCAGCTCTCTAGGAATCACTGATCAGTTCACAACACTAAAAAAGGAATTTTCACCGTTTTCCTAAACCCCAACGAAACAAGGAAACAAAGACTTACAACAAGAGGTGCCTGTGAGGTATGGTGCGTGGTTGGTGTTCAGGCTTATTCTACTGAGCTGTCTCCCCAGCCCCAAGGCTGGCGCCCAGGCTTTCTCTGAAGTAATGATGCATGTTCTGAGCACTCCACAGGAAATGTGATCAATGGCTTTCACGGAAAAAAAAAAAATCTTTGGTCTGTTGGGAACTGTGCAGAGATAGTATCGCACAAACTTGTCTTTTAAGTGGGGTTTATCCTAATAGAGCCAACTCCTCATTATCTAGAGAAATGATTGTAGTGTTCAGTACAAATATTCTCAAATTTCTTTTTGGGAACATCTAATAGTAGCATCTCTGAGGGATCAAAGAGCTGAGTCTCCTTTTATAGTAAGATCCCCAAAAATATATCATAATGAAAGAAATTGGAGAACTACTGATTTTGGGGTTAATCAAGCCTCTCAATTATATAACTGCGGAGTCAGAGCTGTCATTAATAGAACCGCAGGTGCTATTCTACTTAGCATGAATCAGCGAGAACTCAAAATTGTACTTTGGTCGATTCTAGAATAGTATGTATCAATTTTAAGTATATGTAAGTCAACCAAGGAGTTCACTAATGGTAGATTTCCAGGCCTTACCCAAAGGACCTGAGTTGAAACCAGATTTTCTGCATTTTAAATGTACCCTTTATGATTCTGCTGTCCTCACACCTTATGTAGAGCCCTTCTGGAAAATATCGTTATCATTAAGAAGTCCACAGACTCTGAGAGTGCACTTTGCCTATTGAAGATGAAGAACAAATTGCAGGTAGTTGTAAGTGTTGGAAATTTTTTCTCATATTGGATAAATATAGTCTTCTATAATCAATTGCTTGGTTTTTTTAAAAGTAAAGTTACACAGAAGACTTCAGTTCCCAAACAAATGAAATGCTTTTCAATAAAACACATTTCATGAAAAATAACTGTTTTTGTCTCCTGTGGAAATTTGTTTTGCTCCTTCCATGAAGGGTGGATAGATGAGGAAAATGTAAGACTGCAAAAATGCATCCCTAGTGAAAAACCAAGAGCCTCTGTTGTTCGAATAGTGACAATGCCATTTGGAAAAGCCAACAGTAGCAAAGCTTCAGAGACTAATATCACAACACGCATAACCTAAGTAAAACAAAACTGAATCACTCTGAGCTGCCCTGGCTATGGCAGAGTTCTGACTGTCAAAGGGATGGCAAGGGAAAGGGTCAAGAAAAAGTGCCATGAGGTTCATTCAGAAGAGGCACGTGCCCTCGAGTGAGAAACTGGTGTGAGCTCTGTCTTCTCCCGGGAGCCCATGCATTCTTGTTCAGCCAACATTCCATGCTGCTTGGTCCTTATGCCTGCTGCATCAGGCATTTGGAGTAAAGCCAGAAACCATAACTGAGTAGATAGATATACAGGGGACATTTCCCGCCCTTTCGCTGTGGCTTCCTCAGACCCTAAAGGCTGAATTAACTCATCTAATATTTACCCACATTAAAAATAAAACAAATAATGGATTCTTTAATTTTGAAATCAATTATTTATCAATAAAACTTCCAAAGTTGAAAAGGATAGATCTGAAAGAAGGGTTGGCTGGAATCGCCCTGATATTAGATCTGCCACTTAAAACCATGTGACTGGGATAATTAAGATGGACTTGGCATTCCAGACATGTATTTGTAGAATAGGCATAGAGATAACAAGTCACTCAAATGACACTTAGCATAGTTTGCAGATTAGATGAGACTGTAGCATGCATGGGTTCCTAGATGTCCACTGGTACATTGTATTTAAAGAATGGAATGTTTGTCATTATTGTTGATTTCAGAAACAGTGGTGCTAGTTTTCCAGGTGGGTGTTAGTGCACCAAGACTCCCAGGCTCTTTTTAAATGGTACCAGAAATTATTACATAGACAGGACAAGGACAAAGGAGCAGATTAGATGAGTAAGAGAACTCTGGAATGCTATCGTTGCCTCAAGCTTTGGCTTAGGGAGAGCTTGACTTTTGGACGTTGGGAACACACGTCTTGAGCTAGGCTATTCATGAAGATGAACCCCGTACAGCTTTCTAAGAATGGATTCCTTTCTGCTGCTCTAGCTAGGGCTAGGTTACGTTATTTAGAACCTCAGAACCTTTGGGCTGTTTAGATGTTTCTAATGGTACAGTCCTCAGATTGGCTATTCTTTGTGGCAAGCAGGAAAGACAGGAGCACTCCAGGATGTGAACTCAACATGTTTTCTAGAAACATCTTGGCTGCTCAAGGCCTATGTGTTTCTCAGTGTAAAATACAACTCAAGTGAAATAATCACCAAATCTGGCATCTGAACTAGCGTGTTGATTGGTATGAGATGTGGGGAACATTTTGGATTCTAGACTGTGTTCATATCGTACTATGTGATCCCTGGAACTTCTTCATTTCCCTTGCCAAGCAAGAATGCCAGTCACTGCTTTGCATTACTCATAGTTTGATCAGAGTTTGAAAGGAATCAGGAATTATTTCTAGCAGTCACTGCCCAGAAGTTGGGGTTCCATTTGGAAACGGATTCTGGAAATGGCAGTTTTGGGTGCCTGAACCACAAAGTTCGATATCAGAGGAGAGACATATCTGCTAGCCCAGCGGGGGCCACCTGAATTTAGGTCATGGACACAAAGCAGCCCACAGATGGAGACTTCTCTTCCCCCATACCAGAAGCTCATGTCATTGACACTCAGTCCAAGTTTTTATTTCATTAATAAAATATGACCTCACTTTTCTTTTGTAATTGAGAAGTGTGAGGATACATTTGTTGCAAATTGCATGCAGATAAAAGGGAGATTCCTTTTGAAACTACATCTTCTTAATAATAAATAATTTTTGATCTACTATACATAACAGTAGTGCATTTCTTATTAAAACAGCAAGCTTCCTTCTTTTTTTTTTTTACCAAAATGAAAAGAAAACATTCATTTCTTTATAAATATTTTAAATAGTTTAAATACATCTTTCATACCAAGGATATAAAAATAGCTTCTTTTTTGATAAATAAAGAGGTTTTCATTTACATGGCAAATAACGTGCGAATAGCTAACCACTGGCCACCAGCTCTATTTGACTGATTGTCTAGGAGGGGACATGCAGTGATAATTGTCCCTTTGCCTTCACAAAAAGAAAAATAGATCAGCAGGAGCTGTGCACTCCCAAGGCCAACAGTGCTATGGACATTGTTCAGAAGTGACAAACAGGCACTCCGGAAAAGCCTTTGCGGAGCTTCACAAAAGCCACCCAGGACAGAGCTGAGCCACAAAATCTTTGTCTTGGACTTCTAGCTGCTTCAAATCTCCTGGTCCCTGAACTTTTACCAAAGTCTGTCAGACAGACCAGCAAGTTCATGCCTGCACAGAAAAGTGTTTATAGGATGCTCTAGGATCTAGAAATTCTTGGCTACAGTACGGAGGTGGCTGCGCCTTCTCCTGCCTCCTTCCACTCTCCCAGAGGAGTCCCATCTTGGCCCAGTCTTCATGTCCACCAGAGGCAAAAAAGGCAAACTAAAGCTGTCATGCATTTGTGGGTTTGGAATTGGCATCTTATGTGTTGATATCATACGTCTATGGCTTTGTTGTCTTTCACTTCTGCTGTGCTTGTGATAACTTCCAGGGGAAAGGTCTCCAAGGGTTTGGTAGAGACAGATGCTATTCCTTCTTGGTCCCAAGAGCCTGGCAAGTTTTCCAGACTGAAGGAACTAACAGGTCCCTGACTGAAGCTGCCCTCCTCTGATCTGCTTGGGAGAACCAGGTGCAGAGATGTTTCTGAGGAGGAGCAGGCGGAGGATGACAGTGTTGCTGAAATCGACTGCAAAGGCGTCAGCGTAGTGTCTGAATGTGGAGAGATGCACCTTAAAAACTGTAAGTGACCTTCTTGGACGACCTGGTAGTGGGAAGGTGAATAATCCAGGTGTGGAGAATGACAAAGGTTGCTCTCTGCAGGATTTTTCGCATGGAGTCCAGTTTGTTGGGGGCTGCTTCCTACAGAGGAGGGATCCACACTCCAAATGTCGGAAGTGACGGTACTGTGACATAGCTGTGCTTGGTTATAAGCAGCCACACCTGTCTGCAGGTGCAGGCAAGGCTGGTGTGTGCTCCAGCTCATCCTGGACTGCAAGCTCTCCCTGGAGGGGCACACAGGGGTGGCATGCAGAGAGCAGAGCTGGGAGGGCGGCTGAGGTGACAGGACATTTTCCAGAAGCTGCATGACATTCCTCATGTCTTTACCTAACTGGGATACCTCCTGTGTCAATGTGGTTACCTGCGCAAACAAACCAGAAGAGAAGGCAGCAGTTAGCAGCACGTAGTTCACCAGGTTTTCAAGTAGTGCAGCGCGGGAGTGAGATTTCTTTAGTAGTAGATCCCAGCAACTGCTGAAATTCAATCAAACCCAAGGTAATGAGTAGGCTGTCATCTAGGTGAACATACACCTTCACGGAAAGCCATTTTCATTCTGAAGGCAGCCAGAGGATATATAATATTTATATGATATAGTCTTGGGCTCTTAGTCAGTGACTATGGAATTCTTTTTTTTTTTTTTTTTTTGACGGGACCGGGGTTTGAACTCAGGACCTTGCACTTGCCAGGCAGGCACTTGTGCCACGGAACTATCTCCCCAGCCCCTGACTCTGGAATTCTTGAAAAGAACTAAAGCTATGGATCCATCAGCCCCTAAACACTGATGGTATCTTCTGCAAGCACATCAGTTGCTTTAATCCTGTGAGGCTAACAGAAAATTACATTTGACTCCAATAAAGGCTTTTTTTTTTTTTTTCCTGAATGCTTGCATTCCTCAAAGTGAGAAAACATTACATTCCAAAAAGCAGGACGCATAATATATTTTCTAATTTTTATTAAGTTTATAAGACCAACAGAGGGTTGGAATTTTTTGCCTCCATTGCTGTAGCACTTGGTGTTTTGTGAAAGGCTGTTTTATGACTTGTTTTGTCCACTTGCACCACAAAACTCCAATCAAAGCAGTTGGCTCAAGGCCGTCAGGACAAAGGAAAGGGCAGCTTCAGTTTTGATGGCACTGAAACCAACTGTTCTACAAGACTGTCTTCAACGCTTAAGCACACATTTCTAGTTTATCGAGAGTTTCCTTCAGGCTACTTCCTGTGAGTGCGTTCTGAAACTGATTCTTCCCGGCAGGCCCGTGGGAGGAGGCAGCACTTGCGCAAAGGCAGGCATTAAAAAAGGCCAGAAGGAGTTTTTTCCCCTCCGTTTAGGCAACCAACTGGTAACACCTGCCCTGTAATTGCCAGGCCAAAACTCTTTCTGCCCTGCTGTGGTCATAGAACTCAAGGGGTCCAGGCTTTTCACTAGATATAAAATTTCTAGAGAGAAGAAACAGCTCTCAGCCTCACGCTGAAGAAGCAAAACAGTGAATCAGTATGAGTCAGTGTGCTTTGAAATTATCACTACAGCATGTGCAAAGCATGACGGTAAAAGAAAAGCTATCTGAAATGTTAACTCAACACCACATAACTAAATAGCACCACCTCCAAAAATAATAGGAGACTGATTTAAAACACACTGTCAATCCTCTTCATAGCAAATTATGTGTATAACTGAAAGATTAAAAATTAATTTAACTAATTAAAAATTAATTAGATTAAAAATAAGTCCTATTTTGATGCACTGCTTTTCCAAGCTTCCAAAACGACCAGAGAATCTCCTTTTCATGGTGCCCTTGCAACACCTAACGTTCAGTGTTTGTCACACGTGAAAGTCATGGAGTTGGAATAGGAATCCAGGATCTTGATTGGCTCTGGGAATGTAAGCAAGTCTTCACATTTTCAGAAAACAAATTACTAAGCTAACATGAACTGAAAGGACAAAAGAACTCCAGGAAACATCTTTCTTTAGCTCTAGAAGAGTATAATGATCAATCTATGTTAGGAAAGCCTCTGTCACAGAGTCTCTGGGGACACACCCCTGCACCTTTTTAGAGACATAGGAGGGAATTAATCCCTGTAAAATAAGTGATCCCTCCCCTCCCTTTACAAGGACAAAGCCATTGTCACAAGACAGTATCCCCTGAAGGCGGAGACCACGTTGACACCAAAAGTGACAAGTACAGCCATTGAAAGATGCAGCAAAGTTTTACTTTCTTTCAAGTTTCCTGGCAGCTTGCTAAGAGAACTCTGTCCAAAACAGGAAAAACGTTATTCTGAATCAAGTACAGAAAACAGTCTCCTTTCTGAGGGTGATGAGGTTCAAGTCAGAGGTGTAAGTAGGAAGACTCGCAATTGCAAGGAGAAGGTTGTTGGAACTGCTTTGGGACCAAGCCCCTGTCCAGTGAAGACCTGTCTTCTCAATACAACTTAAAACTAGAGTACCGCAGAGATAGAAAAAGGAAAACAAACTCGATCCTTCTTATCAGAGGAAACAAATATTTCCTATGTATCTCAACAGCTATCTAAAAATCTTTAAATATCTACTGCTCATATTAGAACACAATTTCTTTTGGATCAGGTATTAAAAAACAGTCTGTCAGGAGTCACGTCTGATGTGTTAAATCCCACATCTAGCATTTTCCCCTTTTCTCAGAACGGGTAGAAGGAGAGGCCTCCGTGCTGCCCCGAGCTGTGCTTCTCTGACTCCTTCTGCTTTTTGTTCTCCTTGTCTTCTCTCACACTGCTTGATTTTTCTCTGGAGAGCTTCTCTGTTCCTCTTCTACTCACACAGTAATTTTAGGTTGGATCTTGGATCATACCTGACTGTCTAGTCTACAATTAGATAATGAGCTCCTTTTCAGGTAGAAATGCCTTTATCTCAATATTTTTTTTTTTTTTTTTTTTAAATTTTATTTATTTATTTATTTGTTTACTTGTTGTGTTTGTTTGTTTCTTTATTTATTCATTTCGTGGCTGGCTCAGCCTGCCCTGGTGGTGGCGCTGGCGCAGCATGTGGTGCCGGGGATCGAACTGCAGTCCCCGCAGTTGCCTGAGCCCTCCTAATCAGGCGCTTTAGACCACTGAACCATCTCGCCGGCCCCCTTTATCTCAATATTTTCTGGATTCAGAGCAATGCCTAGGATGTACATACAATCTATATTTTGGAAATAAACATGAATGTAATTCCTGATATTTTGAAGTTTTTTTTTTTTGTCTTCAGATTGCTCTCAATTTTTTTTTTTAACTTTTTTAAAAAATTTATTTATGTTATGGCTGGCTCAGCCTGCCCTGGGGGTGGGGCTGGCGCAGCATGTGGTGCCGGGGATCGAACTGAGGTCCCTGCGGTTGCTGAAGCTTGCCTAAGCAGGCGCTTTAGACCGCTGAACTATCTTGCTGGCCCTGCTCTCAATTTTGATGTTATTTTTTCATAATTTCATTATAAAAATCTGGTACAAAATTGTACTGAAGAATCTCTGTCTCTTTTTATTCTAAGTACATATATTAAAAGGGGTATTATATGATTATTTGCATTTTTACATGTAAATTTCCTAGTCTAAAGCCATTAGCATTCCAAAGGTTATAAGAAAAAGCAACCATTCCACTGTTGGGAATCCTTTTTCTCTTGTTTTACCTTCATATTGTAAAAAAGGGTCTCTATTGGTCAGGTCTTCTGCTAGGCCTCACTTGTCTTACAATTTTGTGAAATAGACTAATATAAACCCAACTTCAATGGGTAGCTTGAATTCTCTGGGAAAACCCTTCGTTGTCTGATCCCTACATATCCTATCTGCGTTATTAATGTCAAGTTACACGTTCAATTAAGTTATTATTTATCAACGAAAGCTTAACAGACTCTTTGCCTGCCTGGGTGGTGCCCTGGTGGGTGGCGATTTTGGATGTTGCCTTTTGATTCTTTCTACGTAAAGAGATTGTGCCTAAAGAATCTTAACATACATTTTCCTCTTATTTGTCTGTTCTTTTACTTTGTACATTTTTCCCCCTCCTTTTTCTCCTTCCTTCTCATCCCCTTTATCCCTTTGTGGATATAAACCTGCCAGTACGGAATTTAAAACTGTTGGCAAAACCAGTTCCCCAACACCATCTGCACAACCAAGTGTTCATATCCAAGGCTTCTCTACCCCTCCAAAGTCCCAACTGTTGGAAAGAAAGCCATGCAAACACCATCTGTGATTCCAAGTAATTCAGTTTTCCATCCAAAGCTTTGGAATAGCTAAAGATCCTTCCTTCTCTGCTCTCCCAGGATCACGCAGGAGCCACACACATCACCTGGTGACAAGCAGCTGTGTAAGCCATGCCTTTGTTTCTCATGAGCATCACTTTGTTGTCATGAACAGGGACACTTTGGTGGTAGCAGACCTGTCCATGGACCGTGATAATCCAAGGCTGACCTTTCCACAAGACTTACTAACACAACTTTTGTTCCTATTATATCTAGGGTTCCTCACATCTTCTGTTGGCTTAGGAGGAATTTTTGCTGCCTTATATTTCCAAATGATCTGAATTCTTCTAACGCTTACTTAGTTCCACTGATATAATGTTGCATTTCACCTTCCTCTGCACATTTCCTTAAGGGCCTTATTGTGAGGATTAGATAATATTACAGATGTAAAATGTAATCCACATATGACTAGTATATATGTTGCAATCCCATGTAACTGGATTTGACAATGCAAAATAAGCACTAAATTTAGTTGAGAAATTTCTGCATTTTAGGGAATTCTGATCCAAGAGACATTTTGCCCCAAGAAATTTCTTTTTAAAAATCACAGTTATCTCTATAATTGTGCCTTGGCATTGAAAAGTAAGTTCTCTGAAAACACTGTGACATAATAAATATCAGAAGAGTCTTTACTTTTCAGTGTTGCCTTGCATGGATTATTGTTAAAATAGCAAGAAGTAATGGCAAAAATTGTAGTCCTTGAAAAATATTCCTGAAGATCTTGGGTTTCAGTCTAATTTTGAATAATTGTGGTCAGGTGGATTGAAAACTTGCTCTAAATGAGCTGTGAGACCAAAATGAAAGAAGGTGCAACTGTGTGTTCTGTGTGTTGATCTAAATTGAATGAGGACCAATGGAGGCCTAGGGAGGAACAGCAAATCTTCACTGGTTTCTTTCTTTCTTTCTTTCTTTCTTTCTTTCTTTCTTTCTTTCTTTCTTTCTCTCTTTCTTTTCTTCTTTTTTTTGCAGAACCAGGGAATGAACTCAGGCCCTTGCGTTTGCCAGGCAAGCCCTTATTCTACTGAGCTATTTCCCCAGCCCCTTCATTGGTCTTTAAAGTAGCTCAAGCCCCTGCACAATCCTGCCACAAAAAATAAGTACAAGAAATTGTTATTGATACAGGAATATGGGAATTAACAGTAAACTGCACAGCACACTTCCTAGTACAAATTAATGGTGTTTTTCAACTGAATTTAAACAACTTATTTTCACCAATCTCCCCTACACATCAAGAGATGATACATGTCACTATACCTCTAGCAGAAAAAAAATGTTTCACATGATTTCAGTGTATCCTAGAAATCCCCACTGCTTCGAAATGATTTTCAAACATTGTTTGATTATATGACCCAGGGTATTCATTCACTTTTCTCTTTTTTTTTTTTGCCTGACCAGGGATTGAACTCAGGCCCTTGTGCTTGAGCTTGCTAGACAAACACTTATTCTACTGAGCCATCTCCCCAGCCCTGATCCAAGGTATCCATGACTTGATGACCTATTTTCCAGATAACACCATGCATCGCCAGCCTTTCAGCTGTGTTGCATTCTTAGTGTATGCACTGATATTTTATTCTAGTGTGTCTTTGGATTATACCTCGGAAGTATGAGTTTCTAACAAAGGCCAGGAAAAGAAATGTACCTTTTACACAAAAATAGCTTTCCTTCATCTTAATGTTTTCCCTTTCCCAGTCTTGGCTATTAGTATGGTTTTATTCATGGGCTTTGAGTCTATCTGGAACTTAGTTGGTAGGCAGAGAAAAAATGTGATTTCCTTTTTTATGCATTCAGGGAGCAGATGGGGAATGCATCTGTTGACATAATCTTCTTAGCTTGGAGAGATCTTGACCTGCCACTTGTTTTTTCCAAATGTGTACACATTTTTCTACTAGACACAATTTTCCTAAATTTATGGGTACTAATTACACCCATCGTCTTCACCTGCCACAAACACATATACATTTTCACAAGCTCTGATTCAGGTAATTAAACGAGCTTTCATTTAATCCTTTGTTATGTTTCATATTTATGATGAGATTCAGACAACTTCAACCAAACTCTATATGTAGGCAAAACAAAAGAGATGATAGGCATAATTTCCTCCTTGTGTCTTTTTGCTTCACAAAGCTTTCAAAAACAAACGTGTCTTCATCTGTCAGCTAAAATAGTAATCTTATGTTGCACTTGCGTATATTTATCTAAGTCAGGATCAAAGTCTCATTCCTAACAAAAGTTGTACGTCTCTGTCTACAGCTGGAGATACTAGAATGGTGGGAGGTGAAGCAGTTTGTCCTAGGTCGCACAGAGATAGTACTCAGTGTTTTACTTTCGCAGAGATAGCTTCTGTCTCTTAAGTTATGGTAGCAGAAGAATTCTAAATCTAGCATTACCAAGACAAATGACCAACTGCAGTCTTCAAGTTGATCACTTTAGTGGCTTCACTGAGACTCTGCTTCGCACATAACTTTATTACTTCAACTGCACTATGGAAGTCCATCCTTCATCAGTCTGCTGCTTGCCACATCTGTTGTGCTGGTGTCTAGAAGCTAACTTGCTGTCTGCCTAAGAGATCGCCACTGCCCCCTGGGAACAACAAACAAACCCATCTACTCTCAGAATACCAGCTGTAAGTAACGGTGCTCGACACACTTCAATGGACTTAGAAATTACCAGGGATCTTGAGGCAGTGTCTGTTCAGACTCAGTATGTCTGGAGGGAGTCTGAGGCTCTGCCTGTCTGACAGCCTCTGGTTGAAGTCAGTGCTGTTGGTCTGATTGGTGTAGCAGTCCTATTATCAGTTCTTAGTCTCTCTTTTTTTAATATGACTTTTTAATACTTCTTAATTGACAGAAATGACGTATATTCAGCAGGGGAAATAGCTCAGTAGAAGAAAAGCTTGCCTGGCAAGTGTAAGGGCCTGAGTTCAATGCCCGGTCCCACAAAAAAAAAAAACAACAAAAAACAAAACAAAACAAAAAAAAACAAATAAGAAATGACATGTATTCATGGTACATCAGATGATGTTTTGAAACATGTGTTCCATGTAGAATGATTACTTCAAGGAAATTAAAATGTCCATCAACTGACAACATTTTCTTATGGTGAGAAAATTACCACCTTAGCAACGTTCAGTATGCAATGCATTGTTATTAACTGTAATCACCATGTTGTACGATACAACTCCTGGATTTATGTCACCTGTGCAACTAAAATTCTGTATCTTTTGATTAACATCTTCCCTACCCTGATTCAGGGCCTGGTAACCACTATTCTTGGCTACTAAAGACATCAACAATTGCTACACAATTTCTTTCTGATCTCTTATGGATCTTTTAGTTAACTCTTGTTATACTGACTGATATTTCACTAAGAGTTTAAGGTTAAAAATAACCTGTATTTTTCCAATTCCTTGGCAATCTACAGATGGCACTGAGTTGTTTTACGAAGTGCATGGCTTTTGTTGGCTTCCTTATTGTGATGCTAGCAAGCAGGGGTACACAATCTCTTGATCCATTAATTTGGGAAATTTTGCTAATTGGTGGAATTCCAACACAACCTACCAGAATTTATGGGATGCAATGAAGGCAGTTCTTAGAGGGAAATTTTAGTGTGTGAATTTTGAATTCACACACTAAGAAAATAGAACGGGAACAAATAAATACTCTCATGCAGCACCTAAACTGACTAGAAACAGAAGAACAAACAAAATCCAAAGCCCGAAGATTGGGGGAAATTATAAAGATAAGAGCTAAGATTAATTCAATTGAGATAAAGAAAACAATTACAAAGAATTAATGAATCAAAAAGCTGGTTCTTTGAAAGATTAAACAAAATTGATAAGCCCCTAGCTAACCTCATCAAAAAGAGGAAAGAAAGGACTCAAATTCAAGCAGTAAGGAATGAAAAGGGTGAAATTATACAGACCCAGAAGAGATTCAGAAGATCATATATAGCTACTTTGAGAATCTTTACTCTCACAGCATTGAAGACACAGAGGAAATGGACAGATTCCTAGAAAAGTACAAATTACCAAAACTGAATCAAGGAGATAGAAGTACTCTCAATAACCCAATAACAGCCAAAGAAATATGAAATGTAATAAGAAACCTGCTGACAAAGAAAAGTCCAGGACCTGATGGATTCACCACTGAATTCTGCAAGAAATTTATAAAAGACATGATCCCAATACTCCTCAAACTCTTCAGTGAAATAGAAAAGGAAGCAATCCTTCCAAAATTCATTCCTAGAGGCAAGTATTACACTGATACCAAAACCAGAGAGAGATGCAACTAAAAAAGAGAACTACAAGCCAATTTCTCTCATGAACATAGATGCAAAAATCCTCAATAAAATCCTCACCGATAGAATACAACAAATCATCAAGAAGATTATACACCATGACCAGGTAGGATTCATCCCAGCGATGCAAGGATGGTTCAATATACACAAATCTATAAATGTAATGCACTAAATCAATAGAGCCAAAATAATACAGCTGAATGGAAATCAAACACTTATGGATTAAACAATGAAGAGACAGGATGCAAAAAAGAGAGTAAACATAGCAGGAGCAAAACCATACACTTATGTACACAAGATGAATTCGATATTGGTCCTAGGAACCTTCAAAAGGTTTTTCTCGTTGATTATAGCAGTATGCAACTCTGGAACTATGCTTGGAATGAGTATTGTTCTGGTCTTTTAGATGTGTACTGCTTCCAATGTAAACTCAGTTACTGCTATACTCTCTCTCAAGTAAATGGTAGGTTACCAAAAAAGATATTAAGTGAGAGTAAGAGACTAGGCAAAATGTCACATGCCTGACAGGCTACAATTTTGTACATTCTTGGATTTTTAAATGTCTGTGTAAAAATGTGTAAACATTCTTATCACATTCTAAAGAGATTTATTAGAATATCAATGATTGACAGAAAATACCAATTACAACATAAGTCTAAGATGTTTGATACTCAGAAAGACAGTGATGTTAAGCTCAATCACCTATGCTATAGAGTAATAGTATCAGGAAGCTTCTCTGCTGGAGGGTTGAGAATGTAAGTTAAGAGACCAAAAATTAGAGGAAAATAAGGGCTATTAGGATAGCCAACATTTTGGCCCTAGGCCTTCAAGGTCAGTGAGGACTCAGGACATAAGAGAACCTGTGCTGTAACATCCTATAACTCAGTGGTTTCCCAAATTTTCTGTTCAAGGAGATTAAGAAACCTCAGAGGAAAGGGATAAATGAAGTATAGTGTGCCTAAGGAGAGTCACCTAGAGAGAGGACATTCTCTCAGGCTTTCACAGATAGCAAACTGGTCAAGCAATGGCTGTGACTTGTCCTGATGGCTGACACTGGCAACAGCTCTACAAAGCACTGTACATGGTTCCAAAGTTAATCCTGAGGGGATCTGACCCTGGAATATACAAAAAATGAATGTTTTATTATACAGGTCTGGCCTTAACTTGCCCTCGATCACCCAGCAGAAAAGCTTAATTACAAGGCATAGAATGCAGAGCTAGATTAGTATGATGAGCTGTAAGAGGCTTATACCAACAGTCTCCAACATTGCCAGTTTCACTGGTATCCCACTACAATTATGGAACGGTGGACTATGTATGCAACTATCCCCTGTTTGTAGAAACATAATTTTTTTTTCTTTTTTTCCTTCCCTACTAATATGGATTAGAAAATTTATCATGTCTATACCCTGTGCTCTGTATAACTACTATGAGGACAACAATATTCAATTTGTCAATTATTATGAATGCACTACTAATGTGTTTTAAAACTATCTTATTGTTATTTCTTATTAAAAAACAGAAATTTAAAACATGTAAGTTGTCCTAGAGACTGTATTGGTAAGTGAAATAAATCAGACGCACATGTGAAAACAAATCAGTTTTATTTTCACTTTTGTACTGGAGATTAAACTTGGGAACCTGTGCTTGCCAGGCAGGTACTTATGCCACTCAGCTATATCCCTGGTGTCTCAAGTTCTCTCTCATCATGTGAAGTTGACCAATTAGTTGTTTTTCTAAAAAAATTTTGAAAAATAATCAATATAAACATAGTTTTTTTAAATTAATTTAGTTTATTGGTACATTTCTGTGCATTATTTTTACATATTATGATTGTAGGGAATTTGTACCTGTACATAAAATAACTTACTTATTATTTTCCTATTCTATCACCCTCTCTTTAACCCCTTTTTTCCCTCCTTGTTTACGAACACTTTGGATAAAGAAAATATAGATTTTTAAAAATATAATGGAGTACTACTCTGCCATAAATAAGGGTAAGCTTGAGACATTCCTAATTAAATGGGTACATCCAGAGGCCATTCCCTTACATGAAATAAATCAGAGACACATGTGTAAATACTACATCATTCCTCCAGTGTAAAAACTGAAAGTGTAAACAAGGACCAAGACATATAATAGATAGTATGAAATAGGAAGAAAATATTCAAATAGGAAGAGCTAGAGATGGGGAGGAAAGGAAAGGAAGGAAGGGAAAAGAGGGAAAAATAGGCACATTTTATTTCTTATTTTTACAACAAATTATCTTACTTTTGTCCATTGGGTGACTCTGTAACCATCTGAGATTTGATGGCCCATGTTGTTGACTATAAAATCTCTAGTTTACGTTTTCGTTTCTTAAGAAAATCTTATACATTTTCTGGCTCCCTCATCCTTTAAGAAAAGAACTGTCTCAAGGGAGGAACAACTTTCTAGGGAGATCACAGAGCTGTTTCAAAAATCGTTTGGAGCCAGGCCTGTGACGGAAAGTGGAGGGCCCAGGTCACATTCTGCTTTAGAGGTAATAAATACGGCTCAGTTTCAAAATAAACATAAAAGAAAACGGGCTGTCTCAAAGTCTAACGTTGAGTAGTTCAGTATTTTCCCCTGTAAATTCTGTGAAAAAAGTTTCCTGAGCAAATGTCCAAGGCATTTATTCTTTACTTGAAAGTCTAATGATTCCACAAGACTGCTACTCAATGGGTAGTTTGAAATCTTTACTGTTTTCATTAGCTGAGTTATTAAATTATCAGTTTCTACCTATCTGGGTCCCTGAATTTGACTTCAGAGTT